>APFE031309364.1:0-45550 GCA_000404065.3 Pinus taeda | reverse complement strand
GTCATAATATTTCCAAAAATTCTTATTTTCCATCATTTGGAGCCCTGAGGGAGAAGCCCAACATGAGCTCATTGCGCTACTAGATAGAAAATTGCCAAAAAATTGCAAGTCTGCACCAGTCTGCACCAAAACACAAAATTTTCTCCAAAACCTCCAAAAATTTGTCTAGAGATGCCTGATGAGGTATGTTATGAAATCATGGATTAATCAACAATCAAATCTAACTTACCCTTCTCGTCTCGGTTTATTAGGGTTTCCTTATGTTTTTCCTTCGACTACTTGATTTTGACCTTGGCAACCTGATTCCTTGTGTAATAATCAATAGCCATTTTATTTTACAGCTTGTTATCCCTGTTGGAATTTTCAAGGAGCTTATTAGGGTGGCAATTGACTTTTTCAAGTTAAAACTCCCTGTCCTCATTTATTTCCATGGCAATCATGGTTTTGAATTTCTCTTTCTCCATGACTAGTTGTTTTTCCTTAAGTTAATTGTTTTCTTGCTCAAGGAATGAAATGATGAATTTGGCCCTTTCCAAGTTGTCCTTTAGCTCCATAATGTGTGAATCCTTCTCTTTGATGACGTTTTGCAGGGTTTTATGCTCATCATGTGCCTCCAATTCAACTAGGTCAAATTCATGCTCAATGGGCTCCTCATCATGCAAAGAAGCCTTATGATGTGATGATGATCTTTATTCTGCTGATGTAGTAGGCTTTAATCCTTCCTCAATTTGAGGAGAAAATAAAATCCTTCTACCTCTCTGATATGTCTTGGTCACCTCAGGCCTAGGTGCCTTGGAGACCTCATCATGTTTCCTTGTTGACCCAACCTCCATGGGTTGTAGTTACATGGTTTGGTGTTGGCTTTCTGAAGTGATTATATGTGTTTTGAAGGTTGCCTTAGTGAAGGTGTCCCATGTCATGTTCTTCTCTATCAACTGATGTAGTACTATAGCCTTTATCACGCTATGGTGAAAGAGGATAGGATAATGCACTTTACCTTTCAATTGCACCCTTTCAGACATTTTGGTTAGGCTCCTATACAAGTAGTTGGACAAATTTAAAGGCTTGGAATCTGTAAAGTGCATGAGCAATCTTATGTGGTATTGATATAGCCTAGAAAAGTTTCCCTCACATGTCAAGAACTTCATGAAAGCCTTCATCAATGGTGCATATCTCTCCAACAAGTATCTTAATGGGAAAACATGTGAGTGATCTCCTTTGTATTGTGATCTCAAGTAGGGTTTGTACTATTCTTGGTCTAGGTTCATGCCTTTGAACCAATTTTCACCATGTTTTGGTATGCCTGTAGCTTGAGAGATGGCATCCAATGAAAACATGAAATCAGTCCTTCCCATGGTGATCTTGTCTTCCTTCAACGTGAGGGAAAATATACTTGTGAGATGCTCATGGTAACCTACTTCCTGCACTCTTTGAGAAAACCCTAAACAATTGACATCTTCAAAGCGTTTAATGAAAAATGCGGAGGAGGTGCTTTCATTGCAATCAGAAGGATAAAACCTCAGTATCTTCCCCCCTTGTTATACATCATCTTCTATGATGGTGAGGAGTCAAGCTACATACTTCAAACCCTAGGTGAAAGGCAAGCAAAAGTAGTGAAATTTGTTGTTGTGAGGGAATGAGGTGGTATGGTGGACTTAAAAGTTGCGTAAATTTGTAAGGAAATTTAGGAGGGCGGAGGATGATTTCAGTTAGTAGGGGAAAAAGGAATTTTGGGAAATGAGAGGGGAGGGGGTGGAAAATGCAAAAACATGGGCCTATCCTAGAAAGAGATAGGGTAGATTAGGGTTTAGATGAAAATGATAGAAAATGAGGGGATAATACTTTGTGATGGATGGAAATGGTGTATTAGCTACAAACAGAGGTGTAGGGATAGGGAATCTAGGGTTTAGGGAAGAAACCAATCATTTGAGGATGAAAACCATGAAAATCATGTAAACCCTAGAAGACGAAGTATTTGATCATTTTCTTGACATATGAGGCAAAGGAGGGCATTAAAATGATTAAACTTAATTGTTATATAGCCTGGAGGATGAAATGACTAAAGAGGAGATTTGAAAAATGAATTCTGGTGGTCAAACAGAAATTTTGGATAACTATGCCCCATGTGCAGCGAAGGCTTCCTATGCATAGTGTGTTGTCCAATTGGGTAGTGAAGGCTCTCTATGTGCAGCGAGAGTCAATTTTTGCCAATGAGGGCTCTGGAACCAAATTTGTTTGCAAAGGAGATGGGGGAGCTTGATGCTAGGATGGTAGACAAGTGAAAATGAGTGTGAATGAGCTCCTCCATGTGCTTTTATAATTTGCTTTTGGTGTTTAAGTGATTAATGAGGTAGGATGGCCCACCTCACCAATTCACTTTCCTTTTGAGTTTTGTAGCCTTAGGACCTCTTTTTGTAACTTTAGAACCCTAGGAATATTATTACATCTAAAAACATAAATTACATTTGAAATCAAGTGTTATTGAACAAATTTTCTTATTACTACTCCTCATTTTCTAGATTTATACATGAATTGACTCATTTTGTGACCTTAACCCTAATCACCTAATGGTGACACTGAGTTGAATGGAGACCATGATGATGTGACTAAAGTGATATTAGTGATGTTTTCATGATGGTAGACTTAACTGAGTGACGAAAGTGACTGACATATGAAATTCTTGAGAGAGTGGAAATAACACTAGACACACAAGGTAGTGACCAAATTTTTATTTGAAGACTCACTGAAATGACAAAAATTTGACTTGACAACCTAACAACACCTTGTATGAGCATATCTGACCACTGGTGATAGGTTGAACTGACTAACACTAACACCCTCACATATAACCTTACTTTTTTGTGACTTGGGAACCCAACCAATTCATTAGAAAAACAATATTGTGCCCAACCCAAAGTCTCCCTTTCTCTGAAATCGCTTTGTCCACACCTTATCACAACCATAACCTTGCCTCCGGCAAGTCCTATTCTAAACTTCTCCTAAAACAGTTCATCCTTGGGACACCTAGAACTCACTGACACTCCTTGACACACACTTATTTTTTCATTTACAAGAATTTTGACCTAGTTCTCCCTTGTGTTCCTGTGACTCTCCCTAACACTCCATGCCATCCATTGAAACCGTCTCCCATTTGTTAGCATACCTTTTCATCACATGGTTGATACATCCCCCAGGAAGGATACTTAGCTCTATTATCTGCACAAGATCCAGTGGAGGTCATTCAGTGGTGGAGGCTGCTTTGGAAGCTTAAAGCACCTCACAAATCCTGCCTATTTATGTGGCGTATACTATCAAATAAAGTGCCCACATATGATAATTTAAAGTGTCATGCCTATCATGGTCCATCTAGATGTTGTGTTTACAAAGACCGAGTGGTGTTGTACTACGTGTTACTGAATCACATTATTTCAAGCTCAAAATGGGATTGGGGAGAGGCACCAACAACTTTGTTGAACTAAATTGTCTCACATACCTTCTCATTTTTTCTCTGGAACACAACTGCCACAGGATTCAGATCTTTGGGGACTCTAAGCTTGTTATAAACTAGATCAACTCTACATATCATTGTCACATGAACACACTGAGCGGTTTACTGGATGAAGTCATCACTTTAAAATCACATTTTGATTTTATTGTATGCTCACATATATACAAGGAAAGGAATTCGGTCGCTGAATTTCTTTCCAAGGAGATCGCGTAGCAGCGCAGGGGAAGCAGTTCATTCAAGAATTCCGAGACCGAGAGTTCTATCAATTCTTCCACCGACCATTCATTAAAAAAGATGGGTTTACGTTTGAATGACTTTCCAGGATCATTCGATGGCTAGAGGCATTTTTTATTTTATCTATTTTGATCTATATGGATAGCCATGTTTTTGTTTGTATATATTTATCTCTTTTATTATATATATTGGATGGTCTATATGAACATTGATCTAGATAGGATGGCGTGGTATTATTATTCATAATCACATGCAGATGATACAACATGTATTTTTCTTATTTTACTAATGAAAATTACGGTTTTTTTCTTGGTAAAAAAAACTAATATATGAAGATTTTCCATGTTTTTTAATAGAGAGAATCAATGTGGGAAAGGTGATAGTTCAACTCCCACATGGTTTCAAAAATTGATATCTCTTTATCCATATATATTAGAGGTGGAAAAATAACCTTAGTTGTAGAGTTAAGTTTGTTCCAACTTAGTTATATCTTGAATCACAAATTGTTGTTTAACCCATGATTATGATGAACAATTCGTAGATTGTAGGAAAGTCATGTGAGAAAATAAGTTGAGGTACAAGGTAGGGAGAAGGAACCATTTTGGTGGAACTTGGCCATAAAATGGACATCTATATTTGCATAGGTTTTTAAGAGAAAATACACCTAGTGGATTATGATTGTAGGCACATCACTTTAGTATCTAGAGTGATGTGTAAACACTAACCAAAGAGTGATTATCTAAACCCAAAAAATTATTATAGGTGCCTGTAGAGAAGTAGGTGTTATTATGCTCTCATCAGTTAGGTATGGGCAATGAAGATAAAGTAAGTGAAGGATTTGGCCACTAGTCTTTCCTATAATTTTGGTCCAATTTTCAGCATCACCAGTTTTAAGGTAATTGTACATTTAGAATTGAGAAGGTCAACATGAAACTCAGATAAGCTTTGATGGATCTTTTTAGTTGAGAACTACTATTGGGAGGAGATATCAAACATATTTTGGGAAGAGTATCTAGTAATGTGGCTAAGATGAGGACTATGAGTGCCCAAAGTAGGTATGTTGCTCATGTATATATTTCCCCATGGTTGTTTTAGTTATCATCATGTGCAATTGTAATAAAAAATCCACGGGAATATTAGAGGTCTATCAATATATGCTATTCCTACCATAATAAAGTTACACATATAAAGGCTTCATAAAGAAAGTTATCTACTTGTGATCATCATAATCCAATATTTAAAGAAGGGGAGTTATCATAGGTACAAGCCATACTTAGTAGGGGCAAGTTTGATATGTGCCACATGATTCAAATATTGATCATAAGAGAAGGAAATATATGAAGCATAGAGCCCAACTTAGGGATGACTTGGAAGGCATGACTGAGTCATTTTTGCTTATCATCTTTCACTAAGTTTTAGCACAGAGATAAGCTCAACAAAACTTGAAAAAATATGAATTTGTAGAAGTAAACATGTAGAAGGTTGAATATGTAGATTTATAGAAGGCTAAGTACATAAGGCTAATGAGTCATCTAATATATTGTTTTCACCTACTTTTATGGATAATTTGTGTATATCTCTAAACAAATAGACTCTTGTGTACTCTGTTTTTTTTGTTAAGTGGCTTATGGTTGGTTGACTCTCTATTATCATTTTGAATATTTTGTAGCTACTCTAGTTTCATATATATGTGACGTTTGTAAGGTACTTAAATAGATTCAATATTAGGGAGAATTTGTAAGAGGGGTTACATTTGTTATCAATTTTTGGTGTTCACTCTACATTAGAGTTATGTAATACCATGCATGTTACTAGTATAACGATTTATTGTTCAACCTATGTGTTTCTATTTGTACTATATTTGGGTGATATATGCACATTTTTATTGATTTGAATGATGTTAGTTATAATGGTTTAAATTGGCACCAATAATATCACAAAGAATGTAATCCCCACTAAAATATTTGACATTTTGTGTATTACTTAATGGGAATTATTATATGTGCCTCAAGTGCGACCTTGTTGCCCATAGAATATGGAATATGTTAGGAAATTAGACAATAATAGGGCATATTTGGAGACATTCCATTAACCTTGAGTGTATCATAGAGCCAACATAAAATGATGGGAAATAATTGTCTAAAATATTTGAAATATGGTAGGTAAGTTAAATTAGGGTTTAGTGATTGAGGGGGTAGGATTAACCTACAAAATGGTTTCAAGTGATTTAAATGATTTTAACGATGGTCCTAAATTTTCCCTAATCTTATTTATGGATGCCAAATTACTTGGAAATGGGTTGGGAAAGGTAGAAGGTAACATTAGGAAGAGGTGCTTGAGGAAAAAATCTATTTTAATGGCTTTGGGAAAAAATGGAAAAGAAATATTACTTCTAGGAACTTTTTTGGCTATGTTAGTGTACAATTTTTACCTTAGGAAAGATAATTTTTTTACTAAGCCATGATGGTAATTGGAGTAGTTAAAGCCCTCTCAATTATTTTCTAAGTGGATATAGGAAGATATGATGTACTTAGTCATATTCGGGTACTAATCTTAGCATTTTGTTTTGAGATGAAGGTGGTGTTGTAAGCCAAACACCTTATAATTACAAACGTACTAGCCTTAGTTTGATATTACAATAATTGATGACATTTTAGTGTATAGTATGTTGCTTGAGTGAATATTTAGGGAGTTAAAACCCTATGTACTAATTGAAAAAATTCATTTCTTGGAAGGAAATGCATATTTCAAGATGTACATTATAGGGATGAAAATAAAAAATTTTGTGTGATTTCCCCCACAATTGTTTATGTAGATGGAAGGACTATTTTATGCCTATTTTCTAGGGTTCATCAAGGTGTTAGTATATGATAGTGAGAAGATTAATTATGGGTAAATACATCCTTATTGTAAAGGCTAATTAGATGAGAATAATGCATTTGATTTTTGTTTGTTTTTTTTTTTGTATGAGAGGAATATTTTCATCAAGTAATAATCCTATCAATTGGTTTATTATAGGTTGGTTTACAACTAATGGAAGAGACATAGAAATTCAATTGATCAAGTTTTTGATGGAAATATACAATTCTAGATTGTGAATTTTGTTTGTGATGGTAGTTTATAAGTTGAGACTCTTATTAGCTACTTAAGATAACCAAATAGGTATTTTGAAAAACGAAAATGTTCAAGAACATTATACGATTACTTTCTACAAAATTAAGTTCAAATGTTATGCTATACTCTAGTGGGATGTTGTACAAAATGATAAAGTAAAGAGATAGCAAGAAAACATCAAGGATTGGAAGAAAACAATGAACTAGTTCATGGAGAACTTCCTACCAATTTCTTATCAATAGAGTTTATGTAGACAAGAACAAAATTTGAAACATCCACTTAAAAGCATACAAAAACAATTATCCAAGTTATCACTCAGTTAAGACTTAAATAGATATAATACCAAATGGTGGTAAGGTATGCCAATAGGTTTAAGTTATAGATTAAATATGAGACAAGTAACCATCATTCTTATATAGTAAATGGAGCTTATTAGATTTCCTTGAAGGCGAAGGCAAGGTGGTAGAGGAGACAACCACAAAACTTCATAGGAAGAGGTTTTATGTGTATCCCAACAATATTAAAGAGGAAAAAGTGACCAATATACATAATATTGTAGGAAGTTACACTGTTGGTAGAGGTAGAGAATTCAAAATATTGTAGGAAGTTAAAATGTTTGTACAAGTAGAGGATTCAAAATATGGAAAGGAAGTAAGTCTATAATTATTTTCTATAGATGCATAGAAGAATGAAAAAACACATCAAAACCTATAGAGAATCACAGTAAAGGAAAAATAATTGAAGCTAGGTGCCATGAAAGTAATGACCAATCCCTATTTTTCCATCATTTTCCTTTTCCTTTTTCCTACATCCTTTATGCCTTTGTTTAACCTCTTTAGTAATAAATTCTTCACTTGAGTTAGTATATTTTAATAAAGGTACTCTTTTCCTCATTATTTGGAACTTTATTTAATTATGTAAATGCATTAGGAGGATTTTGTGTATTCTACATCTAAATTATAAATTGAATAATGTTACAGATCTACGCCTCGAGATGCAAGTTCATATTCCCACAATTCCGATGACCACATCCTCATGTGTTCTTGATCCACAAGTTCCAACTACCACATCATCATAGCTATGGATCCACAAGTTCCAACTACCACACCTCCATATGCTATTGATCTATGAACTATGGTTGCTACATGTTGTATGATTTATATACATGTGTTCTTACTACCACATATTCATTATTGTAGATCTTTCTTTTGTTGAAATGTCCCTCATCTTTGGAACTATGTAAAGGCATCTAAAAATATTATTTAGGCTCAATCTATGTCTTGGGGTAGGGAAAGTAACACTCAACTATCAATATCAACTCGCTACTTAGTGTCATTAAGAAGCATCCTACAACTTTAAGCTCATAAAGGCATATTTAGATTGAAACACATATAAATAATAAATAAATATATGATATCTTTCAACTTCATTATTATTATTAATTTTTTTTCTAAAACATTAAAAAAAACCTTGATACAAGCCATAAATTTCTACTTAATTATTCGATGCTTTTTCGAGGTTCCCATAAAAACAACATCACCAAAACCCTTTACTTATAAGCCATTTACCTAATCCGAGTGAAAATAAACCTCCCGAAAAAAAAGTGAGGGTCTAAATTTCATTAGGAACCATAGATAACTCCCTCTTTCTATGTATTTATAAACTATTTATGCACCTAAGATAACTAAGAGTGATCACCCAAACAAACACAAAAGGTGGTGTGCCTAAGTTTTGAACTGTCAACCACTGCATTGCTAACGTAATGGAAGGAGCCGAGAAGGAGGAGGGGGACATATTGGAGAGGTCATATGAAGGAACGAAAGGAGTAGCTGAGAAGCAAGAGGGGGACATACGGGAGAAGAAACAAGGAGAGTGAAAGGAGTAGCTGAAAATAAGAAGAAACAAAGAGAATGGAAGTAGCCACTGAGAAGAAGGTTAAGGAGGAAGGACATATTTCATGAGCCATGGATGAATAACATGCTCGAAACAAAGTGTAGGTTGTTGATTTGGCTGTAGCTGCAAAGGTAAATGATTGGTCTACTCTAAAGAGAAAGAAGAGGAAGAGCTATTGCTGAATTTTGAAGATTTCAAGTTGTGGAATTCGGCGGATCACAACGATAGTGGTTGCCTCTGCAATTTACTTCTTGAATTTTTGAGGTGACGTTCTCATCAATCACCTATATCATGATAATGTCGGGTGCATAAGCTTCTATTTCCCCTCTCTTGATCCATTCGAAACCGTGAACTCTGAATGCTAATTGCATTTCCTTCTAGGTCGAACGTTAGATATAAAAACAAGATTTTAAGAAAATACTGATACCATCCTTAGGGCTATTACCATTTCGATCCATCATGAGGGTTTCTATTAATTTTGGTAATTGGAAATGATAGATGAACAAAATAATGGCAGTGCCCATGACCATAGATCCGATAAATTACAATGATAGAATCATAGATATAAGAAATTCCAATGATAATTAACAACACATGTATCTCAATTGTTTGTTTTGTGAATACGCTGAATTATATTTCAAATGGAGCATATTTTGCTAGATGGTTCCTAAACATATGTTGTAAAAGATGATAGTGCTTCCATAACTCTTCCCAAACCTTGATGGTTATCCTAGTTGGCCCACAAAACCCACGTAGTTAGAGCATTTGTAAGGGAGTGCACATTATTCCATTAATGGTGAGCCCAAGGTTATTATGCCATCAACAAGGTAACCTTCAATGTTAGCCAGGGTGAGAAATCCTGGATAGATCAGTTAATATGACACATAGGAACCATGGTTGTCAAGGTACGATTCTTCTAAAGTGAGAGACAAGGATAGTGTAAATTTAGTGGGTTGATAGTCTTAAACCTTAATCTCATAAATCCATGCGAAATGTATTGAATGGAAGTAGCTAGCCTCTTCATCATAGTAGAACTATGTAGTGTGAAAAGTGTAAATCACCAGTTGAAAATGCTTTAGAAAAAAAATATGTTAGACACTGGAGTAAATATTTCTGTCATTTACAATAGTACCTAGCTTGGATAGAGAGAGTCTGATATGGATCTGGAAAGGTTCTTTTACCAGGCAACGTTGTACTGTGAATGGATGTTAACTTTTACTCATGCAATTGCCTTCCGTGATAAGTTTTGGTCTTGCTAACATCACAGATGATCGGCTATATTTGTTTAGAACTATGAAGTATACCCTAAATAGTGTAATATATATTATAATAAAAGAGAATATTATAGAGGGCTAGGCTCTTGGTTTCTACATCAACCTATGGAAGTGGGATATACACAGTTATATAGTTTTGTATGCAGTGTTGGCACAAATCAACCACAGTGAATTCTTGACCATATATGACAAAACTAATGAATCAACTTTGCTTGGAGTAAACTATCATGCTTGCCATAAACACTTCGTTGTTAACTCAATTCACAATTAATTAATTCATTACTTTTCTTGGAATATATTCTCAATCTAAAATTTGAACCTAGAAAGAATTACACATGTTGGAATTGTCCGCCTCAGAATGATTGTAGTCTCATTCATTGTTTTTTGCAAACAGTGTTTAGTGTGTGGGTCGATGGTGTACAGTGAGTAGGAAAGGGTATGTTTACTTGTTTTTCATATTGATGTTTATTTAGAAAGAGCTTAGAGGGAGGTAAGCTTTGCTTCAATATTAAGATAAAAAACGTAAATCTTGGAAGGACAAATTTAAATATAGTTATAAGACTTTTAAAAAATGATTTGAGAGACTGTTCGTGGGAATTTCCACGCTAAATAATTTGGATTAGAGAAGCCATACAAAATTTGGACTCCATATAGGTATGGACAGCAAATAAATTTCTGACTCCTAACAAATATTGTCATTAATGGAGGTTCAAGACTGCAGAGAATTATGATTGTGGAAGGAATCAAAATAGGAGAATGGTGGGACTAATTGAATAGTTTGTCTGGGACAATTTCTTCAAGTTTCTTATAATATTTCTTAATGTTTCTTAGAGGACTTCTATAATTTATAACTTTCTATTAGTGACATTGAGGATTTTAAAAGGTAATATTTTTTCTTGAGTTTCAATTCATTTTAAGAACTGATTTAAAAGACTCTTTGATTACCAATGTCATTGCATCTTCATTGGAACCTCCATCTAATCTCATAATAAATGGGTCACTTAAAGATGAGGTTCTCCTCTAATTCAATCTCCTACAAATGACACAATTGACAAATCCTGTTAGACTGTAGAATGTGATGATCTGTCTCAATTTGGAGCTTATGCAAGCAAATATTTAATTGACGAAGAGGAATCCTTAGGGTATGCATTCAAGGTCTATATGTATATGTAGGTTTGAAAATAAGGCTATCCCTCAGTGGCATGAAGTGCTTGGAATGGAATGCCATATCAGGCCCAAGGCGATTAGGGGAAGTGCTCCAAGTGGCTGTTGTGTATATTCTCTCCAATTACCCTGTTCAAATCATGTATGGAGGCTGAGGTGATCAAGGAGTACCTCAAATGAGGTGGTGATTAATCCCAAAATGAATTGTCACTCTAGTGTGATGATTGTTAAGTGGTGTGCCTGCCCCTTTGGGCTTTACAGGGATACACCCTTTTAAAAATAAGGACTTAATTTTCAAAGGTAAGATACAAAATTGTGGGCCTTTTAAGAAGTCCTTATTGACAGAAATGACCTAGTAAAACCAAGCATAAAAAATCCTAATGGATTAATGAAATATTAAAACAACTTTTATAATATTTACATAAACAAGAATGAATTTAGAGAGAAAGAACGATACTTTTCTAAAATCTGTTCTGCCTTTTTATAAAGATAAAGGGACTTCATACAAATTTACTTTTAAAGGGGAAATATTTTTGTCTTTTCAATCTTTAGGAATGCCCTTATACTTTAAAAGAAGTATACCAAGTGATATTCTTGTTTAGATACATTAAAATTGTAATGTATAAACTACGATCTTTTTACCCTATGTTGGTGGTGACAACATCATATATATTTCGAAATTCTTAGTCCTTCATCATTCAGTGTGTCACAGCATCAGGTGCAAGATCATATCTAGAGATTTTGTCATCTATTTATATGATGACAATGTGAATAAAAAATTCAAATCCATTGTTGCTTATTTATCAAGTCATCCCTCAGAATGGATATGTCATTACCTCAAGCTAGGATGTGGATGGTGTTGGGGAAGGATGCTCATTTTATTTTAATCTTCTAAGTTTTAATTCATACTTAGACATGCATGTCTTAATATTTAAGACAAACATATGACTATTGGCAGGATTAACCAGGTATGTCTAAAAAATGCATCCCTTCCAAAGGGTCAGGTCTTGGTGCACATCATGATTTTTTATCTACGCTCATTAAGTCAAACACTCTGGGTTCAAAAACACATGTTACACTGGTACTCTTTATGTAGTAGTTTGATTTGCTGATGATGATTTTTTGAGTGTTGTGTTGATTTATTTCATTTTAGGCACTGGTTTCTGTATGACTCATGTGTTTAAGTCACTCAACAAGCCCTCTACCATGGTTTCCACTAATGAGTTCATTACCTGTAATGTGATAAAAAATGGATTCAATAAAAAGAATCTACTGCATAAAATGAAATCAGCCTGCTAAATTTGAGATTGGCCTACAAGCCCAGATATTTGCTAGTAACATCATGACACTAGCTTGGATAGATAGCCTAGTTCTCAATTTTCTCCGAAATGGTCTGCAGCTATTTGAAGTAGCCCCAAAAGACCCAAAACAACATTTTAAATTCTACATTGGCATAGGCATAAAGAGGCCTAGGTATACCCTTCAATATTGAAAATTCACTTTTGAGTCACGGAGCACTGAAATCGACTCAAAGAAGCCCACAGAACATATGTACATCTTGTAGTATATATGCATGGCCTGAATTTCCAAACTCTAGTCCTTAAAAATATCAATTGAACCTCCAAATGTATATTTGGTTTTTAGAATCTTCAGGTTAGCCTCTAAGAATGGGATAACAACTTGCAACTGTAAATCTAGCACTTAAAATATGGAGGTTGGTCTTTAAGAATGTGAAACAAAAATGTAATTATGATGCTAGACTACTAAAATGCAAAAGGTATCATGTGCCATCAATTATGCCAAGGGAATACTGCACCTGCACTTCTGTGCTGACAAATACTAAGGTTATCCTGCACTTGTTGTTTCTGTCTACACAAGACATGCTACATATGTTATTCCAGCCTGTAAAATTTTGACACTAACCTTTAAATATCAATTCCAGTCCGTGAAATTGCAAAACTATAGTTTGCAAATATTGTCATTAATGAGGCCCTCCTTCTTTGATAAAACGACTCTTAAAGCAATGAAACTACCATTCTTTCTCTTTAGTAGTTAAATACCCACATCAGTGCCCCTTGGTTCTGTAATATTACACTACCATATACTGTGTCCCTCTAAGTTTACAGTGGTTGATTTTTTGAGAAACCTGTGCTTAGTTTTAGCCTTTAGGTGCCTTGCTTTTTCCTTTCTAAAGATAAATAACTTTACTATTAACCATCATGCCTAATTTATTTATCTTTAAGGCATGTTTTATGGTTATTTTCATGCTATCCACATGTATCCTTCTTGTCGTAGTGGAAAAAAACACAGACAAAAAAAACAGTCCCTTCTAAAATTAAAAGCCTTATAGTGTCAGTTTCTCCTACAAAGCATGCAATTAATAGACAATAACTACTCACGCTAATAAGTCACTAATGGAAAAATTACCATCTATATATTTAATCCTAACCTCATGCTAACAATGTGAATGTTAAGTAGTACATACTTTTGCAGGAAAATGTAAACCTTTTAAATATTGTTGCTATTATAGTTGTAACTTGCTGCTAGTCATTTTTCTTTAGGTGCAGTTTCATCCTTGCCAGGTCAGTATTCTCAATGCTGAGAAACAAAATAATCATTTCCACAAAGGTTGTAACTTCTTACTAACATTCCTATTTGAAATAGAACAAAAAAGTGGCACCACAAGGTATTAGACTAGAAGTGTGTCTTGACTTAAGATGATACGAGTTGGAAAAGAAATCTTTCCTATCTATATCAAGTTTCCTATCAATTTTTTGTTGGAAATTATTCCTAATTATTTTCATTTTAGAAATTAGACATTATTAGGATCACTTAGTTACCAAATCTAATTTTTGGTTCCCATTTTTTTTTAAATATATTGACCTCCCTTTCTATAATATGCTCTTCATATCTTAAACAACTTTAAGCAAGGGCCTATAGGGCCCCCAACTTTAAAAAAGATATTATCCCAGACAGAGCCCTTTGAAGCACACAATTGATCAGAATTATGAAAACACTGTCAACCCCCTTTCTAAAAAAATGATGAGAAAGAGAGAATAAATATACAGATAAAAACCATTGCAGTCTCTCAGGCAACTTGCAAGGAGGCAATATGTACTTGTTTGAAGAAACATAAACTAACCTACCATAAAATGCCAATGAAATGTGTGGGGAAAAATACGGTGTGAGGCCATATTTAAGCTAATTGCATACAAGTTGTCCATTCCAATAGAGATCTGTAAGCCCAATGGTAGGGTGTTACCCACTTTAGCCAATTGAAAATGTCATCACAATCCGAGAACAGTGGTTGTGTATAGGAACAACCAACCTTTGATAGAACAAGAAAAATTAAACAACCACAATGTAGTAGATGCATAGTAGCAACTTGGCCTTCCACAAAAATGCTGCCAATATCAAGTAGGCTATGAAACCAGCCTAAAATCGCCTGCTACATACATGCTGCGAAAACAAATTTGAAACCCTTCAGTCATCCTCAATCAAACTGTGAAAAGGTATGGTTTCAAATGACAGCAATAAAAATACTCTCCATGGAGCTCTTGACTGATGCCATCACTTTTGCATACTGCAAAAGAAAGTCATCACAATATCTCCACCAAAGGTGCAAAATTATGCTAAACAAAACCTCCACATGCAACACCTGTAAACATAGACCTTCCATGTAGTCCTCTACAATATTTTCCCCAAATGAACAAAGAATAAGTCCAAAAAATGTATTGTTTGTAATCTTGTACTTAATATTTTATGTACATCAATGTAAAGGTGGCTTGGTCAAAGAGGACAAATCTAACAATCCACTTGCTCCACTGAACTCTTGACTTACCTCCACCTATTGCAGCTCTAGACTCTTATATATAGCTAATGGAATGTAGAGTGTACATCACATCATGCACAATTTGACAATATTCTTTTGATACAGCTTTCATTCTTCTATCTTTATGTGAGTATTTTCCATAATTACGAAGTTTGGTTGAATTGGGCCAAGTAAGCTAAAATTTGGGAAAAAATCATACAATCGAATTATTTGGTGAAATTTACTTTCTACGGTATGTGTAGTCAATGTTAAAATTTGGCGGAAGGAAGACAAATATTTTGAATGCTCATGGAAAGATTTTTAGTTGAGTGTATAGTTCATAAAGACAAAAGGCATTGTTATTGTTGACAATTGATGAGCTCTTTTGTGATGGACAAACTCAGCTTTTGTGTCTGCTACTTTTAGCGTAGTAGCTTGTGATATATTAGGTAGTGATGTTTGTAGATGTCCTAATCATTAATTCTAAGTTTTCACAATTTTAATCTTGGTTTCTCAAACCACAACTGTCACATGGTCTTTGTTGCTAGATATTGACACCATTGGTTGTCTTCCTCACTATGTTCTAAAGATTCGACAATCACATTCTTTTTCAAATGTCATCCTTGAATCAGGATTTGCTTCCTTTTTCCCAATGAAAACACTTCACGCGAAGTGCTTATGAGTACTTCCTTATGAGCTATAGATGGTAGATGGGATAAACCATCAGCCCTGAATATGGATCCTAATGTCGAGGGATCAAGAAAGTTGAACTCATGACTTGCTCAACTTTGGGGGAGAGATCTCACATCTAGCTTATGACCACTTGAGCTAACCGATGAGGTCATTCAAGTTTTTATTCTTGTTTAGGATATCTCTACTTTATTTTGGATTACCTTGTCTTGGTTTTACCTCTTTTAATTTTTCATTTTACTTTCATTTTTTTGTGGGTTTAGTACCATTATCCTCTCATTTACTACTAGCCTATGCAAAATTTTTGATCTCCAAATTTTAATTTTTTTAAATTTAATCTTTTCATTGGTTTTTGTAATGAACTATAAAACTATTTCATTCTCTTCAGAACCTTGAAACTTTGGTTCTAGGATTCTATTTCCTTTAACAAGAGACTCCAACAACGATGTAGAAAACATTAATGTTTCCTCAATTTTGCAATGGCTTCATTGGCTGTAATCACCTCAAGGAGGGACAAAGGATTCTCAAAAGGCTTTTTCAAAATTTATAGTGGGGGATGGGGGAGGGGGGAAAGTGGGTATGGTTTTGATCCCTTATGGTGGCCTTGAATGAGGCAAGGAATTACGATTAGCCTGTTAAAATCTGAATTTTGAAAAATTTATATAATATTTTAGTTTGATTAAATGTATAGTGTCAAATTATTCAATACCATTTTTTATGCATTCCCTTTGATTTTCCCCATATCATATCGAATTTGGTAACTATTGTATTTGCATCACTCGTTACCCTTGTTCATACAAGTTAGTCATAGCCTAACAATTTGGGCTTTTTGGAATCCAACAGATTTGGCCACCTCAAAGTTTCCCCTACTAAGAATTCTTCTCAAACTCTCCTTTACAATAAGAGGGAACTTGGGGGGTAAAATATCACATAGTTGATGTTGGATAATGGTAGCCAAAATAACTTGTATCGCTTGTGATATTATCACTAGGTTGTTGTGATCTACTTCTTAGTGGGACCTACTAACGGGATCATAAGGTAGTGTATGATGCCTTCCAGGAGACCTATTTATTGCCCTAAGACTGTAAATCTCACAAACTTATCTCATTGTCTCTCAATTCCTTGCAACATGGAGGGATGGACCTCAACTTAATCAATCTCCATAAGTTTATGACTCTTATTTTGATTTAATGTTCACACTCTTCCCAACTTATCATAACCTACTCCATGGATTTCACACTTCAATAGGGAGCTACACTTTTAAGCATCTAGTCAAAACTCTCATTACTCATTTTCCATTAGGAATTACTTCACTCAACTCAATGATGAAGCAATTTGAGTTACACCCCTTTGAGATCAAACTTGCTCGTGAATCCCTGCAACCCAAGGATATGGTGGTCAACTCCATTTTACACATGGTTCAATAACCCATAGTTAGCTTGATTCTCCAACGAGGACATTCACATTATTACTTTGTAGGGGAACATGTTCTACATTTGTGGCATGCACTTTCACTTTAGAGTATGCTCTTTTTTACCTTGTACCAACACCCACATAGGTCAATCAATGTGACACACACTGCTCCAAATATAAAATATATAAAAACTACAAAAATGCCTAAATATCAAAATTAGAGGAGACATAACAAGATGAACATCAAAAAATTTTGTGCAATTTATTTTGTGGATTTTTGGGAATTGAATGCACTTGAAATGTGTCAAAAATTTTCTCCATTCCTTTGGAAGTGATCTATCCACAAATTAATCTATAAACTCCTTGATATGATGCTAGTGAGATGATGGTGAAAAATGAATCAAATGAACGTTTCTGTGACTTAAATAAATGAGAATCAAGGTTTGGGATGACTTCACCACCTTTTTTTGATATAGGAATAAAAAGAGAATTAAAATATTTTTTTATTAGTTATTTTTATATGATTGTAGGTGTCATTTGGAACAGGGAGAGTTTAGAATTACTCATAGTATTGTGGTAATCCTGGGACTTCTTATTACTTGGGAACATCACCCTTAAGTACTAGGAGTGTCTTACTTTAGTAAAGGTTATCGACACTTATGTTACTTGTCATCCATTGTGTATCAAGGACGATCAGGAAATACCTAAAGATACTAACATGCTTGGTTACTTTTCTAAAATTCTACCCACATTTACCCAACCCTTCACCTATTTCAACCTACCACAATTTTGTACACATACAACTGATGGAGTATAGAGTGCACAACAAGCAATATTTTTTTCGTAATTGCATTCTTTTGTGAATATTTGCATTGTTGGGTACCTATTTTGGTTCCAAGTTAGGTGCCTCTCTTATCCCTTCACTAGAAAGCTCCTTGATTTGCTTGACGACCTGCATGCATTCCTCTATGTTCTGTCAAACCCTATTTGGGTTTTAGGTAGGAATTTCATAGGGTGAAAGAGAGTTGAGAATCTCTTCCTTTCCCTCCTTTTGCATCCCTTAATATAATTTTTAATTATACTTTTATGTCTACAATGATTTACTTTCAAACTCATTCCTTTCCTATTTAATTTGTTTTGGAAACTATGTTTCTATTCTTATGTCTAAGTTGAAAATTCTTTCCATGGGATAGCTCTAGTGTTTGAGTGCTTTGAGCTTCATGTAGGAGTTCTCAGGGTTCTTTCCTAGGGCTGGCTGCCCCTTTTGTGTGCCTCTCTCAACATCCCTAGTGGGTTAGTCTGGGTTTACATTAGATACCATCTACAAATTGTAGGGAAGTGTACGGTTTTTCCCCACCTGGTTTTCCCTAGAAAAGAAGTTGAAATTTTCTCCACTTTGTGAACTTTATGTCATTAAATATTTATGTAAAAAGAATATGTTTGTTAAAGTGAAAATATTAGATGCATAGATACATATTTCTTTGTTCCCTAATTTTTAGAAGGTTCTTCTTTTTAAACTGTCCATGTGTGCATGAGGTTTTCTTTAGGAAAATGTTGAAAACTCTCTTCAAATTGTGAATTTTATGCCTTCAAATATCTATGTAAAAGGCATATATTCGTAAAAGTGTGCATATGACACAGATAGACATATTTCTTTGGTGCCAAAATATTTGAAGGTGATTTTTTTGAATTTGTCCATGTGTGTGTTGATTTCTCTAACCCCAGCTTTTGGCTAATCACTCACTTGACAGATTCCTTTTTGATTAAATAATTATTGCTGCAGATCTATTGAATAAAAAACATTAATCAGATTTTAACACAAATAAAAATAAACAGTGGAAGAAAAATAATCACATCCATCTCATACACATGCACACATAGATATATGTCTTTCAAATCTATTTTTTTATCAATTTCAGCATACAAGGGCTCCCTTACTGGTATAATGGCCCAGTGAGGAAAAATACAAATACAACAAAACTTTGGGAAATTCCAAGTGATCTAAACCTCCAAAACTCATTATTTGATTGTGAATGTGGATCCTTCTCCCTTGCCATCCATTTCGCTCCTCCTTAGACTCCTTACACTTGGATGAATTTCCTCCAGCCAATCATGGAGATCCTCACTACCTCATTGTCTTGTGCTCACTAATGTGTCTTCTCTTTTAGGCTAGCGTTCCTTTTATAAGTTTGAGTTATTGATTGAATCCAAAACTTTGATATCTAAGGTGATTGATTGTTGACATTACATCTCAACATCACTTGAGATCAATGTTGAGATTCATTTAATCATTAATGCAAATAGCCTCTGCATTTCATTAGGTTAACTCACTTTTTCTAATAAAGGCCAATTACTTTAATAATTATATTAATTAAAGTAATTTTAAAGGTTAAGAGTCTTTTGGACTATTTCCACATGTTTACACACTTAGACCTGTGTGGAAGTACCTATCTAATGCTTTGGGATACATGTTGTAGATTATAGTTTTCCTATGAGGGTGTAGCAGCGATGAAATAAGTGCATCGATTTTAGGCATCTTGTGGTTGTTGTATGCAAGCATGCTTTATTAGTCTTTCCCAAACTTAGATAGAGACATATTTAGTATGCTTTTATAGTTTGACTCAGATGCTCACTTTTCTTAATTTAGGTGTTTTTCTTAGTTATGTTTTATGCACAGATTTATCTTTAAGAAAAGTGCACAGTAGAGAAGGGTTCTATATTTTGAGCAGGGGACACAATTCTAGGTAGGAGGTACTCTATTCTAGGAAGCTTTTTCCATGCAGGTTAGGTGCTTTATCCGAGAATCCAAAGAGTAGTGCTATTGTAGAAATAAGAAATTCGTTTATTTTGAGTTCTTCATTAGTGCATTGATAGTATATTGTTTATTCCATGCAACACCTCAATAGCGTATGATCAAATTACAGTTAATATTGTCATAATATTTTGACTTAGCCTCTTCTAGATAGAAACTAGAGCATGTGTCAAGCTTGCACGTCACAATTTTATCATTCAAAGTTTACCTAGCATGAGTTTTGTGGATCTAAGAAGCGAGATACCTGTTGGAATTCAAGAGGCGACAATACTACAAAGTGGGAAAGAGGTTTCGCAGTTAACCTGTGTTTCACATTATGGTTGGAGTTGGTTTGTTGGCAAGATACTGGATACTCCAACTTCCTTCTTATGACTGACTGTAGTATTGAATATTTCAACATATTCCTCGCTCAATTGTCATTAATTGATGGGTTTTCTCAGAAGTGCTTCACATCTATAAACTTTATCAGAGCTGTTATTGAGTATTTGGATGTGGTTATCTCTTCAAAGCACACACATACAAGAAGATGAGAAATAATATGCTTGACTAATTTCAAGTTATCTTCCTTCAAATAGGGTGTTCCCTTCCATAAACCTGAAAACTCGCTCTACTTCTTTCTAGTGAACAAATTTGGGACCTTTTGTGAATTATGAGACAATTCCCACCCCATAACTATCAGTTTCTTATTTAAAGTTATACCCACTAGATTAGAACCCACACAAGGAGAATTCCATTCCCATTTCAAAAGAACCTGCAATCAACTTATACCATGCTATTTAATATTTTATGTATTTCTTCGCATCCTTGGCTTGTGACATAAAGACACAACATGCTACCTTGCATTTTCTATACTAACACTCCTAAACAATAATAAAGTATGCCCAAATCTATCATTTCAAATGATCTATGAAACTCACCTTTTTGTCTTTCAATTATCGAAGTTGTTACCTATATTGATGAGATCATCTACAACTGAGGCCAAAATGACAATATCTATTAGAGTTTTATCCGTGTCGCACTAAAGGTGATTTTTCTTCAGCAACACTACAATATATTGCAGTTTCCATTCAATGGAGAAGTGTATTGAGTAGAAACCTTTGTCTATGTGCAAATGGGTTGAATTCAAAGTAGACTTTATCTATTATTTTTAATGTTTTTCTCCTACAATAGTACTTCATCTCAGCAAATCCTTTCAATCTACACCTTCAACAGATGCATAAAACCTTGGGGTACATGCTACGAATTCCAGTTTTGTTGTGAGGGTATAGCAATGATGAAATAAGCACATCGATTTTAGGCATCTTATGGTTGTTGTATGAAAGCATGCTTGTCTAGTGTTTCCCGAACTTATATAGATCCATATTTAGTATAATTTTATAGTTTAACTTAGATGCTCACTTTTCTTAATTTAGATGTTTTTCTTAGTACTATTTTATGCACAGATTTATCTTTAAGAAAAGTGCACAGTAGAGAAGGTTTCCATATTTTTATCAGGTGACACTCTTCTAAGTAGGAGGTACTTTATTCTAGGGAGATTCTGTCATGCATGTCAGGTTCTTTATCATAGATAGAGTTCCAAGTCCCTGCCTCCTTGACCAAGTCTCTTCTAGACATGACACTGGTGGACAGAGTTCCAAGTCCCTAAATTTTCCAAAAACCCACCTCAGCCTAGTTATGTAGCCTAAAATCCTTTACATTCCAGTCATCTCTTGGTCGTGATTTCATAGAGAGAGCCCTCTCTGGTTTGGTAGGTCTAGCGACCAAACTAAAAGCTTGGTCTATGGTTACCTTCGTCAATCTCCTCATCAACCCGGGACATTGTGGAGGATAATAGAGGGCATGAAAACTAGGGAGTGCCAAGATTTTCTAGTGAATGTAAGGTTTCCATGTCATGGAAAAATGTAATACTAGTTGTGAGGTCATGACTACCAAGGTGTGTTAGGGAATTCTAGGGCATGCTAACATGTGCCAGATATTACAAATACATGTCAAACAAGCTCGGATGTGCTAAGTGCTAAAGCATGCCAAGATGTACAAGGGTTCCAAGCCCTTGCCTCCTCTTCTTTCATATGCTACCCACTTATGACATTTCCTTTGCAATATTTGGTGCATTTTCTAGTTATAGGTCATTTATAGGTTATAAATGTCTTTAAAGTTTCACTTATAATTGAGTATTCAACTGAACATATTGATTCTCTTATACATAACTATTTGTCCCTCCACCCTCTTTTCATAACTTCAATAACCATTAGGTAGGGACCTGTAGCTTTGATGTTGCTTTGCTTGTTTAGTAAAATATTACCGAGACTTTAATTTATTGAAAGTTGTAGAATTTAAAATTTATGAAGTTTCAAGGTCTAATTTTTAAAAGTATAATTCTTTAAAGGGTTCTAGCTCAATGAAAGAGCACCTGCTTTACAATTAGGAGGCTAGTAGTTTGATTTTGTCATGCCCTGACATCCATATGGAATGGCGACAATCAATTTTTGGTGATGGAGGCTCTTTTGACCATCACCAATGAGCTTTGGTGACATTTTTTGACCCTCACAAAAAATATGAAATGGTGATGGTCAATGAACGCCACCATATATACGCATCAATAGTGATGACTCTCAGGTCCGTAATCATAAATCGTTGTTGTTGATATGAAATAGTGACGGTCATGGTCTATCATTATAGTCATTATTCATGACGAACCTTCAATGTCACCATAATACCTATACTTCTCGCAATGCGGATTTTGTTGACGGTCAATGAATATCACCATATATATATATACCAATAGTGACGACCATTGAAGATCCATCACAATAAATCATTGTTGTTCATATAAAATGGTGACGGTCACTATCTGTCATTATAATCAATATTCATGATGGACCTTGAATGTCACCATAACACCTATACTTTTGGTGACGCCACCTTTGGTGACATTCAGTTTTTGGTGACCCAGGCTATGGTCCATCACCGTTGCTCATATGTAATGGTGACGGTCACTATCCATCATTATAAATCATTATTGGTGAGAAACATTGAATGTCACTACAACACCTATACTTTTGGCGATGCCACCTTTGGTGACGTTCATTTGGTGACGGAGGCTATTGTCCGTCACCATTGCTCATATAAAATGTGACGGTCGTTATCTGTCATTATACATCATTATTGGTGACAGACTTTGTATGTCCCCTTGACAAAAGCTAGAAACATATTAGAGACCTCTTGGAAACCCTGTTTCTATCACTATAGTTTGATTTCTGTTTTGATGGTGAATGCCTCATTTCCTTTTGTTGCCTTCTTCTCTCTTGTGGCCTAGATGATTTCCCAATGCCATTGGAGATTTTTTTTTTTTATTATGTCTCTCTTAAGCTTTTCCGTCATGGGGTTTAGCATAATTTGTTCATTTCTCCCTTCTTGTAGAAACATTCTACCTTCCTGTAGTAGTCATTCCTCCTCTTTCAGGGTCTTATAACTGTACGGGAGTGAAATCATGACGAGGGATTGGATGATGATGCTAGGGCTCAAAGGGAGTAGTGTAGGTTTGTTAAAATGGTGAGGATGCTCTTATTGTTTTTTCTCAAGAATGAAATGGGATGGATGAATGATGAATAGATAGTGAATATGAAGTGGATGAAGGGCTTGGAGTGGTATGGTGACTTGGCCTTTGCAAAAATTTCTTCTTTTAACTGATGTCTTCATTCCTTGGAATCATCACCCTTCATAATTTTACTTTTCAACATTGCATGAGTGAAGGAATAAGTTGTAATTAACTAGTTGAGGGTGGCTGAGACTGTTGACCCATCCTTAGCTTATAAAACCTCATCTCTCATGCATTGACAACAAATTTCTAACTATAATATGCTCAAGAGAAGAGGTCAAGAATATTGCATACTTATACCTACCTTATGGTTGTTGGAGAGACATGCATGCTAGTGCTGAGTTGATGTTGATGTGAAGGTGTTAGATGGTGATGCTGATGATATTGATGTTATTTCTAAGCTCTAGAGGAGCTTTTTTGACCTCTGGACCTCCATGTTGAAGCTGACTACAAATCTCTGGCTACTTCATCATCATATCCCCTCAAATTTTCAAAGAAACCCATCCAATTGTGCCTTGTGAATATCTTTAGTACAGGAAGGTTTTGATGAATCCTCACTGTGTTTATGGGTTCCCCTTGTCATTTTTCTCTAATGGATGGAGGTTTGTATATGTCTAATACCAAATTTAAAAAATTTGTGTATACATTCCCCTTATGCTGCAATCACTTTCAAAAAACTAGAAGGGTTTTTTGTGTTCCTTTCACTTGGAAAAATGTGGGGAAATGTAGAGCCTGCCTCTTTAACACTACTTCATGAATCCAACCTCTATTTTTCCCTTTTAAAACTACTCACTGCCAATCTTGTAGGCATTTTTTTGTATGTTGTAGGATCTCAGGGAATCTTGTAGGTTTCCAAGACAATGACTTGTTTTTTCCATATCTCCCAAATGGTGGAATGGATTTACCTGAAACTTTATGATCATGGTAACATCATCATTATGCACTTCCCCATAAGAACAATTTGGTTAATGGATGCACGAATCTCAAGAAAAACTATAAATGGTTGAAGGTGATGGAGGTCGATTTCTTGGAAACCGTGCACTGGAATTTGCTGAAATTTCTTGGGCATGTTACCATCATTCATTTGCATCTCCACATTAAACATTGTTTCATCATCCATATGCATCTCCCATGAAACATCATTTTAAAGGGATGAACGGATATCAATAAAATGCAAAAATGGTTGTATGTGATGTAGGCTAATTTCTAAAAAATGATGCCCTGGAATTTGTTGAAATTGCTTGAGCATGTTACCATCATCCATATGCATCCCCCCCTAAAAAAACTTGTCAAATGGATGCATTGTTTTCAAGCTATGGCCAAAACAAATTTCTGCTCCATGTATTTTTCTCTCCTGTAGTAAAACGGAGCATCTTGTAGTTTTTTAGGACAATAAGCAAACATAATGGTAGAAGCTAGAGAATGATGGGCAGATGGTGAAAATAGATGAGAGTGATCGGTTGTCATGGCCTTGGCCTTGTTCCAGCATTTGAGAAAAGGAGGAGAAAGGTAAAATTTGACTTCCTTTGACTAGGCTTGACCAATT
This sequence comes from Pinus taeda, assembly GCA_000404065.3. NCBI lineage: Eukaryota > Viridiplantae > Streptophyta > Pinopsida > Pinales > Pinaceae > Pinus > Pinus taeda. The sequence continues at coordinate 20,493 of APFE031309364.1, read as the reverse complement.
CTCCTTTTGGTACCAACTTGTTCTTATTTCTTGCAAATGTTGGAGAGTACATGCATTCATCATAAAGATACATGAAACAAAGATTTTTTTTTTTATTTTTCTCTTTTTTTTTCTTCTAGGCCTACTAGCTGCTCCAAGGAGGTTTTCAACTAGTAGGTCTGCCTAGGTGCCTCAAAGGAGGTTTTCACCTAGGATCTTTTCTTTTTTCTCTTTTTCTCTTTTTTCCATCCCATTAAATGCCTCAAAGGAGGACTTCACCTGAGAATTTTATTTTTTTCTTATTTTTAATTTTGTTTTTCTTTTATACCCTACTTTACTTGAAGAGCAAAGACACTTTCAAGTATAAAAATACCTCCAATGGAGCCATGTGCACGTCAAGATGACAAAAAAACTAATTTGTAGGCTTGAAATGTATGTTTTGACGAGTACCTGAATTTGAGTGATCAAATTCTTTGAGTTTGATGAATACACACACAATTGAATAAGAGAGCATTGTTGTAACTTAGTGACTGTCTAGAACCATATTTCAATATAGTTGTGATGTCCCTTATCCTTTTGCCGATCTGGATCATTCTTCATGTCTTCTTCTACCATGACCTTCAAATCTTCCGCTTTTTGTTGATTGTTCTCTTGAATACATGGAGGATTTGATGGTAACCATGAGGGAGCTTTCTCAATCTCAAATTTTGATATCTTCTCTTCATCAAGTGCAACCCATGATTCTTTGATCTTCACTTTCAAATATTTTTCTTCTGGATGTAGTCCTCCAATGATATCAAGAGAATATCTGTTTTCAATACTCTTCTTAAGCTATGGTGAATACCATTGAGCTCAAGAGGAGATGTTTGCAAGTGTTTTACCTCTTTATTGTAACTGGTCTAAGCTATTTCAATGTGTGGGTTTGGAAATGGTGGTACAAGTAGTTGAGTGGGAGTGTATATTTGAGATGGATGTGGATGGGGTTGTGGTGAAGCTAAAGGTGACTGGTAGGGATAACATGGAGTTGGGTATGGAGGATATTGAGGAAAATATTGAGGATATTGTGGATGGCTCCGATAAGTTCCTTTCCAACCTTGATGCCAAGATTGCTTTTGGGGTTGAGATGGCTAATGTTTCTAAGGAAATGGTGTGTTCCAATTACTTTGAGGTGGAAATGCATAACCTTGAAATTGTGAATTAGGCTCTTGCATCATATCAGGCTGAATAGGTTGCCATGGTCCCCTTGGAGCTAAATAACATCGTTGCATTGGTAATTGACTTGCTCCATTGTCCTCTTGGTGAAATTCCTTCAACCTTGGTAATGATAGACAATGTTTAACATCATGTGATTCTGCAACACAAATATCAACATTTTCTTTTCCTTCATATTTCATTTTTAACATTTCTACTTGTTTTGTTATATTGCTAATAATTTATGTTTTAAAATCATCAAACACATTTTCAATTTTAGCTTGACTTACTGACCTTGATGTTGATTTACCTACTCTTTCCTTTCCTCTTGATATGTTTTTGCATGTTTCACAAATTTCTTCAAATGATAATTGGTATACATCACCTCTACTCATGAGATCAAGGAGATCAATCCACTCATCCCTATTTTTTCTAAGTAAGAGTGTTTTTAGTGTGTCAAATCCTAAATGATGTAGTTTTCCCCTCTTAACATTGTATATGAACCTATCTATTAGATCCTCAAGGCTCTCATCTTCTCTTTGATTCATTCTCAATATTTCTTCTTTAAGATCGTGATCTTTATATTTTTTTATAAATGTATTTTTCATATTATTCGATGATCTTATTGAATTAGTCCCTAAACTCATAAACCATTTAAGGGTTCTATCCTTCAAAGTTGGCAGAAACAATCTCAGTTTTTGAGTTTCTAATAAGTAACCATAAGATCTACAAACAATATCAAATTCAAAGAGAAAGGTTTCTAGATCCTATGACCTTAGACCATAAAATTTTGGAAGAAAAGATGGACGGTTATTCTTCATGTGCATGCTACCATTGGTATCTTGAATGGGAAATCTGAGAAGATCTTCCTCATTGTCATCATCTCCATCCATTTCTTCTACATTCTTTGCCATCTATTCTTCTTGTACCTAGAAAAGTAGATGGTGATGTGACTCTTACTGCACCTCATGATCAAATGGGGGGGGTGGGTTGGAGTTGGACATATTTTTTTTTTTAATGATTGAATGAAGGCACTAAAGCAATGTGCGTTCCTATTTTTGAAATGAAATATGCCTAATGCATTTATTATTTTGTTTTTGCAAAAAATAAAAAGAAATGAATCAAATAGGGAAGAAAACAATGCATACTTTGGCACCTCCGAAGCAACGGTGCAAAAAAGTGATGAGCCTTGGTATTGTAACAAGAATGTTGCAACTCCCAAGGCTCCCTACTTTAATTATAAACTCAGGGTTCATACGAACTTAAGAGGTATCGACACTATATGTGTGGTAAATAATGCGTGCCTCCTTTTCTATCATGATGTAATGGAGTGCATGTACTGAAGTCAAATCCTAAACTAATTGTAGAAAATGAAATGTTTGAAATGGAACCTTAACCTATTGCAAGAAAGAAAGTGTTAGTGTCAATCTTTACATCCTTCCTCCAATGATCAAACATGCTCTTACAAAGTGATTTTAAGGTGTCAAGGTCAAATTTTTTCATTTCAGTGAGTCTTCAAGCAAAATTTTGTGACTAGGCATTAGGTCTAGGGTTTGATTTTACCCTTGTAAAAGTTGTCCAAATGAAAGTCCATGTCACCATTCAACTGAGTGTACCATCATTCAAAGGGTTGTCATCATAATGTCAAGTTCCACTAGGTCATTTTACACCTTGTTCATGCTTTAGTTGCGCCTAGGCAAGGTTCATTTCCCTCTCCTAGGGTTTTGAAACTAAGTTCTCTTGGATGGTCAAATCATCAGAAAAACTTGTATCGTAATGTTCATACATCTTCCCCTACCCATGATGTACCTTATTAAACTCTTCCCATCACTAAACTCCCCCACATTCCTCATTTTCGCACAAACCCTTGTTTCTTGCTACAACTTGGCAATTTTCTGGGCTAGGCTTGTGCTTTGCCTTTTTGGACCCCTTCCCCTCACTCAATTTTTACGATTTCACTTTCCCCTACTTTCTAACATCCCTCCCCACTTCCCTAAATTTTCTCAAGAATTTAGAAGCCCCCTATCCCCTTCATTTTTCTTCATTTCGGTAAATCCCTTGTCCCACACATCGGGATATGTTTCACTCAAATGATTTTTCTTAGCAATCAAAGATGAATTTGGGAAACTTGAGAGAGGTTTTTGTCCATAATAGACCAAGGAAGAAGAAAAAACTCCTTCAAAGTTTACACATGTGTCATGGTTTTAGAGAAATGTCAAAAATACAATTGCCTTGGGAGAATTGATACACCTCTGAAGTGACCTTGGGAAAATCAAGTGTTCTCCTATCTTGGTTTGCTAAATGACTTGCTTTATGAGTAAAATGATAACTTGCCACAAAGATATTTCCAATGAGCTATCATGAGCTCAATTTGGAGTTGACGTACACCTTCAAAAGTTCACTGCAACAGCACTCTGCCTTGAGGCAGCTTCACTGGGCACATTTTGATGAGTCTTGGGAGATTTGATTTTTGATAGGGCAGTTTACCTCCAAATTGAAAAATTCTAGTTGGGTTAGAAAGTAGACTCAAATACGTTTCCAAGGATCTATCCTACACCCAATTTGTACACCGAGAAGGCCTCTAAAAGGCTCCTGTAAAAAGGCACGATGCATAGAGGGAGACTTTACAGTGTAAATTTACACTGGCACGACACACATGGGAGGCACGACGCACAGGGCTAAAAGCCCTGAAGTTAACTGAAATCTTCCTCCATAAATGAAAATTCTTCATTCCACAAAATTTCCACAAGCAAACAAGTTTATTGTACAAATCAAGGTCATAAAGAAACGTTGCAAAGTGATTAGGAGAGCAAAGTGTGCATCGTGCGTGTTTGAGTGAGTTGGAGGCAGTTCCAAGGAGTGCGGCGCATATACTCAGGAGCACGGTGCACACAGAGGGTGTGGTGCACACAGAGCCTGCCCATAGTTCAAACTTTCCATAGGCATGGCGCATACCCAGGACACGGCGCACTAGGTTTTGTGCACAATGCACACAGACCAAGGGCCGAAACAAGGCCAAATCACCTCCAAATTTTTGTGAAGCCCGTCAAATTGAAAGGTAGGGTCTTTGACATCTTTTTTTCATTAAGTTTGATCAATGATATGATGGTTTATACCGATGTTTGAATGCAACCAAATGCATAAAATCAACCATAAGAAATCACTAAGAACCATGATGGCTAGGGTTGCTAAAGTGTGTTGTTAGTGCCAAGGTTCCATTCCACCCATCATTTTCCCCCTCACCTACCATTTTTCCTATCCTCCCTTTCTCATTTTTCCTAATATCAAAGAACTAAATTACTACCAAAACCTCTCCCCTATCCCTCCACTATTTGGTCAACATGACACCCCAAACCCTTCCTTGTTAAAACCCCAAACCCTACCCTATCAAAATACCCAAACTCCTCCCATGTCACTAAAAAAATTTCTCCCTATAACCCCTATTCCCATTACATTAATCCCTCCCTAATACTCCCTGTTTCATTGTTCCCCTTGGTAACAGATATCACAAAGGTACCCAGCCTCACACCATCATCAAAGTGCAGCCTAGGTACAGTATACACAGCAGTCATGGCGTCACAACATTCATCAGAGTATGAGATGGAGACAGACAGTGATTGGCGAAAGAGAACAAGGATAAGTACATGCTCAAGCACATGAAAAACTATTATTGGGTACACAATCATGTTTGCAAGGCACGAATAAGGAATTTAAAGGCAAAATTGAGCAAAGCAACAAAAGAGGCAAAAGAGCAAGATCGGCTTCGAATCTTTGCTGAAGCTTCTGTGGCCCAACATAGTGCCTCTTAGAGAACCTCCAGCCCAAATTTCAAGAAATTTGGGACAATTTTGGTCACATGGAAATTTTTTGGCACAAACACAGGTTTTTTCTCTATACGCGCCCCGCCACCGGCGTGACGCATAGGATTGGGAGCTCCAAACAAGAAACGGTTTACATTTTTGGATTCATCATGCAAAAACATGACTACTGGCACTCGGGGAAGAGATTTGGGCATGATTTGACTCTCCAGGAGGTCAAAAACACCCAAAAAATCGCCTCACTACCCCTATTTTGACACACAGGAAGCAGTCTTGGGAGAGTGAAGATTTGGAGTGGCAAATGAGCTCCTAATTCAAAAATTCCACTTAGGTTGGAAATTAGATGGGACAAGCTTTCCAACAAGCACACTTGGGCACATTTTGGACTCCTACAAGTGCCTCAAAGCTGGCCTCAAACTGGCATAGCGCATACAAAAAATGGTGCGGCGCATATAGGAAAAAAGGCCCAAATTGCCTATGTTTCACGAAATTTCGCTTCGCGACTTTTCATAAGTGGGCCCTCTCATCTACACTTCACTTTTTCGATACCAAAGGTGGCATTTAAAGTATTTTCGCTCCAGATGGGCATCTATCCAAGTGGAAAAGGAAGGCAAAGGGTCACCCAAGCCATTTGTCATGTTTGTGGCGCTGCACCTGCAGCTGATGTTTGGCTCTCCACCTTCATATTGTAATGATTTGAGTAACTCCCCAACCGTTGGGAATTCTATCTCTTCATGGCACATTCTATATATTGTATGCAAACTATTTGCAAAGGGTTGGTTTTCTTGTAACTTTTGGGAGACTGTGGGAAAGAAACTTTGTTTCTGCATTTTATATTTTTTACAGAGGATTAATGAAAGGTAGTGGCTCTGTTTCATGAGATTCATTTGGTTGTGAGTGTAGCAAATGTGTCTCTTATGTTTCATATGTATCTTGTTATGTTTCATAGTTCATTTCATATTCATTTCCAGTGAAGTTTTCTAAGTTAGCTAAGGTAGAATTCAATTTTATTGCTCTGCCTGTGGGAAATTTCATGTTCAGTGTTCATTCTTCTGCTGAAAAGGATTCATGTTGTCCATTCCCTTTTCGCCCTCTTAATCAATCTCTCCATTCCGCACCATCTTAAACTAAATTGCTAGGCTTTCCGCCTATCTTGCCTCACGAAGTAATCCGTGCCTTTGTATTAAGTTCTATGTTCATTGAGGTCCATTGGTCCCATACCATCCCAGAAACACAGTCATTCATAAAAATCACTTCTTGTGTCCATATTCACTTACTAGCCTAAGATAAATATTTCACTGTAAGTCATCTCAGGCCTTTTCATTTATCTATTGACTAAGTGTGACTCAGAGTGAGCCCTCTCCTATTCTGGTAGGGCTAGCTACCAAATTGAGCATGGTTTGTGGTTACCCTGAATTTTGCCTTCTTTCAGCCTAAGGTGGATTTAGGTGCTAACAGAAAGTACAAGGGAAGAGACTAAAATCAAATGCTAAAACACACCATTTTCTAACTAACTGCTAAGAGGATTTTCTTCAAAAGAATTCTAAGTTAACATGTATGTAATCCTACTGTCCTAAGCATGCATATTTAAACCATCAAACCTTCTACTACTATGCATGTAAATGAATAAAATAATTATGTTTTTTTCATGTGAGAGTGTGAAAGCTAATCTCTTTTGGTGATGTGGAAAGTGGCTTGGAGATGATGGTGAATTCTCAGAATTATTGGGATATAAGTAGAGACCCTTTGCTAGCTTCCTAGAGGCTTTTTCCTCATTTTGGCCTCAAAACAAGATTTCCTACAGGATGCTACAATGGTTTCCTACAGGATGTACAGATTTACTATAATTCATCGAATGAACACGAAAATAAAATCCAAGTTGGATGGGATAGATTTCTTTATGAAATAGGATTTCTTATATCCCCATTACATGTGGAATCACTCAAAAATACCTGTGTTAACCTATGCTAAAATATAAAAAAACTTTACTAGTCAAAAATCTAGAAATCGTAGAACTAGTGAGATAGTAAATCAAAGAAATTTCTAGCCAAATCAAGTGAAAATGCAATGGGGTGATTTTTTTTATGAACTAGAATGTTTTTTTTATCTAATTCAAGTGGAACAAACTCAGTTGAAGCTTGTTATCATGCTCTAAAAAATAGCAGAAATTTAGTGTTCTTTTCTAAAAAGGAGGTCCAAAAGTATAGATTTGGCAATACAAAGACTAATCCAAGTAGCTTAATGACTACTATGAACTTCCAAAACTTTTCCAATGATGAAATAATGATTTTGATCCTAAAAAATAACTTACATCAACCATTTAGCTCAATCCTACAACAATAAATCATTAATACTAAATGCATAAATAGAAAGAAATAAAAACTAGAGATGCATGTGAATAAGAATTGAAAAGAAGGAAAGAAAATGATACATAAGGGCTCTGAGGTGCCTGGGATGGCCAAGCCCAAGGAAAATGAGAGTCCTATGGAGGATAAAAGATTTAGAAGCTGAACATGACACCAATCTTCATTATTTTCATTAATAGAATTACATCCCTACAAGAAAATACAATGGAGCTACAATAATACAAGACCTCTCCACAATAACACTAATGAAAATCTCCCCTAGAGACAAACTTGACTTGGTACTTATACAAAATGATTAGGAATCATTCCCCATGAATGGAGGAAGATTTCCCCACCAAAATCCCTTGATTAGTGGATATGGTCCCTTGATTAGTGGAACACATTCCTAGATTTTCTCAACCATTGGAGTTCCACAATCTCTGCCATAATTCCATAATATCTTTTTGATTTAATATTTATTATTGATCCTCCTATAATTGGGAACAAGTCCCTAAATTATCTCCTCCTCCAAATCTTCATAATCTGCCCAATATTCTCATAATATTCCACAAAATAAATAATATTAGGAACAAATATCCAATTATTCATAAACCGTCCTAATGAATATATTAAAGTTAAAAATAAATTATCTAATGTAGAAAGAGAGGTTTAATGCACTGAAGGATGGTCATGTGCCTTAATTTATGTTTTAATTTAGAGGCACGGGCCTTCATTTATGTCTACTTTAGAGGCCCATCAACTACATATTGCTTATATAACTAAATTAGTTAATTATTAATGATTTGAGGCTTCTGCAATCTAGATTCTATGTAGTGTTATCCTTCGGAGTCATCACATTCATGTTTGTAAGAATCAACGTTTTGAAACAATCTTTGTGGTTCATCATCAGGAATAGATCCATAAGTGAATAAGTCAAAACTCAATAAGGTTAATAAATAAGGTTAGGGTTGGAATGGGCATTTAGTTACGTTTATAATTTGTTTATTTTAATTTTATTATTGACTTAATAATTTTTATTTTTTTTGGTAGTCAAGCACCCACGAGGGATTTGAACCAGTGACCTATCACATGGAGTGCCTTAGCAGTGCATCCATTCACTGTCAATCCAAAGCCCCGTGGACATTGTTAACTTAATAATTATTTGTTAACTTAATAAATATTTTAGTTGTTAGATTTTAATCCCTAATTTATTATTTAGTTTTTCTTCTTTTAGGATTAATGTTTAGGATTAGAAATTTTTAATTTTTAATTAATATTGAATAGTAATTATTAAGTAATTAATAATAATTTGTATTATTAATTAATTTCTATTAATTATATGATTATCTTAATTTTAAGTTATGTTTGAAAATAAAATAATAAATGCCTAGTGACAATAAATTAATTTAAATTATTACTTCCAAGAATAACTTTAATATTTTAAATTAGATTAAATGAAAACTTTTCCTGTTCTTTTTATATTAAAGGTTAAGTATATTGTAAATTTATTTATATTTTATACCATTATTGATAATTACTTGATAAATAATTATATTATAGAATTTAAGTTGTTGGATTAAATTCTTTTTGTCTTTGAATTATATTTTAGAATTGGCTATGATTAAAGTAAAGTTGTTCGATTAGATTCTTTTTAACTTTTTGATAACTATAAAAGAAAAAATTATTCTTGATGATTTGAATAAAATGGTTAAATGAATATATGGTTAGTTTTATACAAAGTAAGAGCGTGGAGGCCAACTCAAGTCAAGGGATAAGAGGGCAGTGAAGATTTAGGGGAAGACGGGATTAGAGGTAAGAGTTGGGATCCAATTATCACTAATTTTCCAGCCATCATCGCGGTTAAGGTTGTTAGGGTGCTTACCTATTTTGATAGCTTCTCTAAATTTCCTATGGTGATAATGATAAATTTTGGTCACAACACAAGAGTTTTCAATAAAAATATGATGATTGGTTTTATTGGAATGCTTGGCCAAAGATGAGGTTTTCGAACAGTTATCCTTAATGTCAACTGCATGCTCTTGTATCCTAGTTGAGATTGATTGACCGATCTCACCAATGTAGGTTTTGCCACAAGAACAAGGCACCAAGTAAACCCTTTTATGGAATTTAGGATCAATGGGATCTTTAACTGATTTTAAGCATTTGCTAATGGTGCTCATAGGTTTAAAGGTAGTTTTTATGTTGTTCTTCTTTAAAATATATGAAATTTTATCAGTGGTGCCCAACATGTAGGGGACGTTGACCTTACTAATGAATTCATCCAGATGTTGTTTTTTTTAGGATTCTTAGCCTTCTCAAAAGCTATGATTCCTTGGTATCTCCTATATCCATTCTTTTCAAAAACATCCAGAAGATGGTTCTTCTCTTGTTAAAAATGATAATGATTTGAAATGCGAACAACCCTAGTAGAAAGAGTGTTGAGAACCCCTAGTTTTTGAGCAGGATGATGGTGTGAGTTAGCATGAAGGTAATGCTCTGTGTGGGTTTTCTTACGATAGACCTGGTGAGATATTGAGCCATCTTGGTTTCTTTTGATTACGTTGCTAAGAAGGGGAAGACTCCCATTCTCTTCCACTTCCTTAGTAAATTGGGTATAATTAGATTGATTGTTTAGATGTTTGAGGAAAATGTCTAGTTTTTCTTTCCCATGGGGCCAAATAATGTAAAAGCTTAGGTTTCAATGGTGAATATTGGATGTCCATAGTTTCAAAATGTTCCATAAATAGATTGGAAATGATGGGAGACAGAGGTGATCCCATGGCTACACCTCAAGTCTGCTCATATATATCATCTTTATAACTAAAGAAGGTTGATCTCAGGTAAACTTCTACTAATTTAGCTGCGTTAGGATCAATACATATTTGGATTACCTCCATGGCTTCACCTATGTGAATATTGGTGTAGAGTTATTTGACATCAAAACTCACCAAGATTTCATTCTCATTAAGTTTTATTTGGTTGATTTCATTAATGAAGTGATCGGAATCTTTGATGAAGGAACTGGTGTTCCCCTCTAAGGGTTTAAGTTTTTTAACAAGATATTTGGTGAGATGGTATGTGGGACCTCCAATGGTGTTGACAATGGGTCTTATTGGGATATGTTCTTTGTGAAGTTTGGGGGCTCCATAGATCCTAGGGGTGTAGGGATTAGTTTCAATAAGATTCTTAATGTTGTGTTCTTTGCTAGATTTTATTAAGTTACTGACAACCTTGGATACCTTTTTTATGGGATTCTTTTTTAATTTGATGTAACAACCATTATTAGTTAGGTGGTTTAGCATCTTCTCATTGTAATCCTTTGTGTTCATTATAACAGTCACACTACCTTTGTTAGCTTTCAAGACAAAAATATTAGGGTTTTGGTTAAGGGTCTTAAGAGCAAGATATTCATGTTTGGAAATGTTTCTTTTGGGAGGTTTGGCTTTCCAGAGGATGATGGAGAAATCCTTAGTTAATATCTTTAATCGGTGCATTTGGATTTTGGAAATCCACTTACCTTGTTGAAGAAGATTCCCTACTTTAACAACCTGCTAGAGTTGTAAATTCTACTGGAAGGTATCTTGTATCTTAGTGTCAATGATCCAATCCAATATATCCTATTAAATGTAGCCATGATTTATTTTTGTGGAGCCCAGTTTCTCAGCTACCTTTTAGGTTTCCAATAGATGTCGAAAATATGGTTGAAGTAACTCTACTTAAAATGCTTGGTGTAATCTACGGAAAGTGAATACCCTATTCAAAATAAATTATACCGACATCCTTTTTTATTTTGTAAGGCCCATATCATAGTGGTATGAGATTCCTTTGTGGGGGTATGAGGAACTCTTTTTGTAAATGCAACCACACCTTATCACAAAAATGAAACTTGTGTTGAACTTGATGTGGGTCATGTAATTTCTTGTAGCTAGAATTGGCTTTATGTAAGATATCATGAACCTATTGTTGGAGGTGTTGTATTTATTCAATATATTTGGTTGTTTTGTATGAATCATATTGAGAAATAGAGGACTCTACTAGTGAAGATGTAATGGGCATAGATGTATCAATGGGGAGCAAATGGTTACAATGAATGAACACCTAAAAAGGATTATGGCCAATAGAGTGGTGGAGATATCTATTATATATACATTTAATATACAAAATGATTTCACCCCATGATGCAGATTCTTGGAATTGTACATGTAAAATATGCACACTCATCATATTAACCACCACTATTTGTCTTTTGTTTGGGGTGAAAGGTAGTTGATTTGATCAACATGGTATCCATTAATGTACACAAGATGGATCAAAAGGTACTAAGGGACTTATTATCCCTATAAAATATAATTGTCCCATGTAACTTAAAATGAACTCAAACATTATCAAAGAAAAGTTTAATAATGGATTTCTCTATGATACTCTTCTAGCATGGGGAAAAATGGCCATCTTCGTGAATTGATCAATTTTACACAGTATTTTGTCACACCTCTTGTTCACCTCATGTTACACATCCCAAAGTGCCAAAATGTTGATAATTGTGAAGTGTATTCAACATAAAACATATATTGAAACATCCCTAAGAATGGAAGAAAAAATTCCCTCACTCAATTCTAGAGAAGGTTCATTGAAACCCTAAATTTTAGGACCAACACTCTTTGCTCCACTTCATGTCCATGCTAGTGGAAGGTTATGGTTCTTCTACCTAGCACTACTAGCACATGTTTTGATATGAAAACCGACATTAAACCTCTTCTAGCAAGTTTTCTCATAATGGAGGAGAAGTTTCGTATGCTGGAAACATCGATAAACAATGAGATGGATGTTGTTAGGTAGAGATATGGTCGAGATATCCCATTTGGAGCTCTTGATCCTACCTTTAACGGCCTTCCCCTTGAAATATTGACCTTCCTCCCTCTTTTGTGGATCCCTAACTCCATCTCCCTTCCTATAAATCAAATCCCTTCCATCCCCAAATAGTTGGTCATTAATTGCCTACATTCCTATGTTGAGATTATGCTTAAATGTTTCCCATCTAACTTAGAGAAGGAGTGCTTGAAGAGTCTTGGATTAGTGACGCAGGGAAAACCCCTGTGATGCCCAGAATCGCAAGCAGTTCAACGCACACACGCATACATCAAACTGTCCCTATAAAATCTCCTTTTGCTGGCAGTTTGCATTACACTTCAATTTGCGGAAGTATGTGATATTGGTTCAGGGTCAACCTGCAACGGAAAGAACCTCACCTTTTTCATCTCTTTTCAACATTGTGTATAATCTGCTGATCACAGAGATGGCGCCTTTTTCAACCGAAATTGGCTTGCGCTATATCACACAATAAATGGTAGCCTTCAAATGCAAAACGATGTGGCCAGATTCTACATTACCTTTGATAAACTGATTCACTGGTTTACAACAAAACGTTCCAATGACACATTCTCCTTTACTCCGATCACCCTTTGTTTCAAACAAACACTGTCTTTAAACGTGGTTTTCACTTCACGTTTTTCATTCCACTTGATGCATGGGTGGCCCTTAAAAATTCTAATATTTCTCTATACGCTGGGCTCTCCATACTGCCCACGGTTTTTTCTGTTAATTAACAAAATTAAAGTGCGCGCCTTTCCTTAACAATGAAGAGTGTCCAATGCTACCTTGCTCGGCTCTCCATACTTGCATACTGTTTTTCTTCGACCTCCATTCATTCGCCCAAATCAGGTTTGTTTTCCCTTTTCTGAATAATCAATGTGAAGCGATTGTGAAAGACAAGTTAAACGTCCCACCGGATGCCATACTAACCAATCACAGTTAAAATCCTCATAAATAAGAGGTCAGGTTTAAACTCCATGATACAATGGTCAATCTGTGTATGCCTAACAATTCCCCTCGGAACCACGCCTCCAGATCATACAACGATTTAAATTCGAACGCAAACAAATTGTCATTGAACAAATCAAACCATTCAGATTTTGGAGATGCGAAATTGTTTCCAAGAATCGTCATACCTCTCCATGTGGACAGTGACTAATCTCTCAATATTGAGAATCCAGGAATCTGTGGTAACTTCCAGTTTATCGGCACCTCTACAAAGCCACTGTTCTATTGGCTGGCTTCCCATCGGAAAATGACATAAATTTGATTAATACACAGTGAACGCCTCTCCAGTAATGTTGCCATACTGTTCCTTGAAAATTTAATGTAATTGATATTTCCAGCACTCTACTTTACACAATATGCTCGGCGCTTCAATCAACCCAATGCATTTCCATCACATAGATCTATACAAATTGTCATTCGATTTACACACAACATAATTGCATTCATAACGTTCAGGAAAACAAAACAGAGCCTCGCCTTGGCAAACCGCTCCAAGGAAAGAACAATGTTACACACTCTCACACTCTCTCCCTCTACACTCCCTCACAATCTCCCCCTTATATCAGAAAAACACAATTGATACAAATACATGGTTTCATGAACCAATTCTGATTCTGAACCAGAAATCTCTCAACCTCTCCTAAAAAATCTCTTCAATCCCACTCTTTTCTAAACTAACACTAAATAAAGATTTTAAAATCTCTCATACTTTATTCTAGCCAAATAAATCCAACTATTTGGCCTGATCTCCATACAAGGAGAATCACTCAGCCGCCTATACCGTTTTCTCAATAAATAAACATTTTCACATATTTAAACAAATAATTTAATTAAATTATTTTCTTTCTACCCTTTGCTAGTCACAACATGTGACCATACTATCACATTGCTGACTAGGCCTGAATGCTCCTGCATCAATTAGACTTAGACATCTACAAAAAGGAGGTCTCCAACATCAATTAAATAGTTGTATGATTCTATTTTTGATTCATTAATATATAAATCTGATGTTCACTTTCGAAAAATGTCTAAATATTTATGCATTTAGCTTGATACTCCTTGATCTATCAAGTAGTTTATGTTTGTTATATACTATGTATGATCTTGTATCTTGTATTATCATTTGATCTCTCTTACAGGTACTCAGCCGTAAGGAACGAGCAAGGGGCTACCCTAGAAGCTAACGGATCGAAGCCATCACCAAAGGATTGAGAAATTAGCATCAGATCGAGGTACTTTTTTCCCTCTCCCTACATTTTTAAACAAAATCTATGGAAGTCTACATTAGTTTGTCCAGTTTGTCACTAGACCCACTCATTGGGCTAGAGAGATCACCTTTGCATGTAGAGGGGATTTATCTTCACAAAAAAATGGTGACTCTGCTAGGAAATTCAAACCAATGTGGAATGCGCCTTACATTTTTAAACATGTATTACAGAAAGGTGCTTAGGAGTTGGTTGACTATGCAGGAAATTTATTGGCTAAGCCTCAAAACGAGCTTTAGCTCAAGAAGTATTATGCATGATTTCGTTTAAATACATTGTACATTAGTGTGTTGCTCATTAGTCTGCAGTTTGGTTTTGGTGTCTTTGTTTTCTTTTGCAAACGTGTTTTCCCCTACTTACCATGTGTTCTACTTGGTTTGCAGATGTCATTGATCCTTTATGTCGGTTTTGTTGATGGAGCTTGTCATAGTGCACATAATTTATATTCCACCCCATGGGCAATCTATGACCCCAATGGTGAGTTAGTGAATTTACAAGGCATATGTTTAGGTCATACTACTAATAACATGGCCGAATATAGTGCAGTTATCAAGTTTTTGTTAGAAGCCATTGCTCTTGGAATTAGAGAGTTAGTCTTTAATCTTGATTCACGTCTCATTGTACTACAACTTAACATACAATATTTAGTTCGAAAGACTCAAATTTTTATAATGTCTTTGTGAGTTCATCTTTTGGAACTAGACGTTGATTATATAACTTATCAACATATTCTGAGACATTTGAACACATTAACAATACATTGGCTAATTATGTATTAGATAGACATTTGTGACATATGTAAAACAAAAATATCACATAGTTAACTTAACAGGAAAACATGTATATATATATAGATATATAGATATATATATGTTGAGAGAGAGAGAGTTCAAAAATTTTATTACATCAAAATGTCAAAAACTGTGTTCTAAGACACATGGCTTCTCAAGCCTGCATAAGTGGCAAAAATAAAGACTAGAGACAGCTATTCACCCACATGGTGCTCGTGATAGCATGACACAACTCTAATGACCTGGTTCAGTAACCGATGTAGTCTAGTAGGTACCCCTATAGTATACCTTTGATATTGCAGTGGCACCTCATCAATCGATGCATATTCTAGAACACCCCTTGTCAGGACTTGTAGATTGCGTTGCTCCTCAACAATCGAGTCTACTCCCTCCTCATAGGGTGACTCCTCTATCTGATGTGCCACTCACATGGCTCTCGAAGAAACCGCTAGAGGTCTCTCTAGTCCAACATCTGCAAAAATCACAAGTATCAAATCTCAGTATGCATACAAAAAAATTTAAAAGCTTCAAAAACTTTAAAAATTGGTGTTTACCTACATTAGTCCACTATGTGCATAGCAGAAGTGGAAGATAAAGATCTCCTAAGAAATCCATGCCAGTATATGCCCAATCATATGCCATTATTACCTATTGTCGCAATCATCCAAAATATTCTTGGGTAAATACATCCACTGACCACCTTCGTGCCGAGGAATTAGCTCACGCCACCTCATCAACCATGGATCTCTGGGCGCTGGTGCATCCACTTCTATCCACTGGTATCAAAATAATGGAACACATTCCACGAAGAATGACACCACGATGGATTTGAAGCTGACTTGTTTCATATTTCTGGACTTTCACTTAGTAATTTGGCTCTTCATATTGACCAACAAAACCTCACACTAGTTGAAGATTGTGGGACTTAAACAATCAAAGGCATACTAGAAATGAGACTTTGTTGATTCATGCAATGGTTGATCACCAGCTATTTGGGTGATAGTATGAACGATTGTTCATAGGGGAGATTAGACATGGTAATTATATCTATCTTCCCACTCTAAGTTTTTTCGAGTTCCTGGATAATGTATCACAATCAAGATATATGTGCTCTGCCCTCCAGTGTGAGAACCAGACAATTGAATCAATTGTCCCTTTCTAGACAAACCAGTAGTGAAATAAATTTCTATGACATATATTTCAAGTTCTTGGTCCCCAATCATGAATAGTTTGTGATCCACATCTGACCAACTAATAAAATGTTGTAGTAACTCTAACTGGCTCCTAATCCCAGTAATCCAGAAGAATTTCAGTAAGCCACAGTCTCGAAGGGTAGTAATATAATTTGAATCATGGGTTGCTTGATGGTCTTCGGCTTCATGTCCTCTTTCTTTCCATTCAATCACCATTTTGGTTCATTAATGTGTAAATAATCCATCAAACTAAATTTCACTAGTTTCTATGGAAACAAATATGGAAAGAAAACATTAAATATGGAGGATTTTCCAAAAAAATTGCAACTTTGCGCTAGCACGACTGTCTATATATTTTTTGCGCCTCTAGTGCACTGCCACAGTTGACCGCAAGGTGAACAACATGGGTCTGATGGTTAAAACCCACATTGATCGTCCTCAACATGAATTATTTCTAATCCATCCATGGAGCCTAGTCTATGGATGAAAATGCGTAAAAATACAACCAAATTGAAGGGAAGGGACAAATCTCTTACCTGTAATGAATGATTCGATGAATGGTGTCTCAGATTGATCATAATCTTCCCCTGAAGATTAAGGTAAAATAGGACAAAAAGTCTATCGGATTTGAAAATTGGTAAAATGGTGAAAATCATTTACTTTTTTGAGCTTTTATAAGTTTTTAAATTACATTTGTGCCAAATTCGGGAATTTTTCTCTTATATTTTAGTATTTTTCCTCGAAATTGGCAATGTACCGCTTGTGCTGTGACACGTCATAGAACATGGTGATGGTGATTAATTATGATTGATTGAATGATTTTTATTTTATCACTTTTTTAGTCTCGTAAAAAATAAATGAAAAATAGACCCCTTAGAGTCATCTTTAAGCTCTTTTCTGACTCTCGAAACATGAAAATATTTTCGAGTATTTGTCATTTCCAACTCGTTAAAGTAAATGAAATGACATATTCTTAGTGTAAGTTTAACCTTTTTCTCGGCTGAGAGAGACTATTGTATGAAAAAGGAATACCTTAGTTGAACATGGCTAAGAGGTTCTCTTGGATATTGTTTTCTACCTTTTCACATTCATTTGGATTTTTCTTTTTTGCCTTTTTTTCAAACTCTCTAAACATGAAGAAGATGTGGAGTTTCACCTTTGTCGCACTCATAAAACTTGAATGACGTAGGACTTGTCATCATGACAAGACCAAATTTCTCCTTTCTATGACTTGTTAAACATACTAAGATGGATTAATCCGAAGGATGAACTTATATGAAAAGCATATGCTATCCACTTCAAGGTTGCGATTAAAAAGTAATGGCATAGTCACTATAAATTGTGTGGGAGAAATGAAAGTGAACATCCCTTGTATTTTGTGTAAGGAAGCATGTCGGTCTTGAACATGACATTTCTCTATTGCTCATGTCGGTTTTGGGATATCCTCACTTCATCACTTGTCTTCCTGGGTTTTGGAAATCCATTTTGCCTCTCATCTATTTATGTTTCTTCATTATCATGATCTCTAATCCCATGTTGAGTCAAATGCTACCAAACTCCTGAGTCCTATCACCAATATGTTCAAGGGAAGTCCTATCTCTAGTTTTTACATCTTATATAGTGTCTGACCTTTCTACCACAGTCCTGAATAAAAATTACCTACTATACTATCTTGTTTGTTTCTTATCGATGATATGGGATACATTATGGCCCTCCTTCAGTGGATCTCTTTGTGTCGACTTCAGCTCATTATCCAAGAAGATGCTCTAGAAACTCCCTTCCAATACCTTGAAACTTGCATGCCTCAATGGAAAGTTATTGGCATTTGATGACAATTTTTCATCACCGGCCTTCGATCGAATGATTCTACAGGTGTTCAACCTCAAATTTATTATTAAAACTCATGGATTTTGTTGATTGTACCTGTAGAGCCATTGTCAATATTGGTGGGTTCTCTCATACCTCTTAATAGTTTACATCATCGACCGATAATCAGGTAGTTTTCTATCATGTTCGACTTTTGACACATTTATTTGCATGTTCTAATTCATACATGATCGGATCGGGATAGAGCTCAAGACCATGGGTTCTATCTGATAAAATCTAGGTTGCCTGGAGTTATGAGTTATTTATGATTTTACACATGATTATATCGATGGTTGTGACCATTCCATGCGTTCTTATATATGATCCTTTCTATTTAGATGGTTGCATCCATACTGTGGATCCACGCACATGATCCCTTCTATTTGGATGGTTGCGCCCATGCCCTAGATTCATGTATTATTAGGTGCCTATTCATGTATCATTCACTATGTTTATATTAAATATGTTAGATATGTATATGTATATGCTTGATTTGCACGTCTCCTAACAATATTTTTCTGATCCTTGCCTTGACTTGTAAAGCATCTCACCCATCATTACATTTTCTGCCTTCATGCTTTATGCGACATCTATTACAAAATATTTTGTCACACCTCCTCTTCACTTCTTGTTCCACATCCCGAAGTGCCAAAATGATGATGAATATGAAGTGTATTCATCTTGAAACACATACTAAAACATCCCTGAAGAAAGGAAGAAAAACTTCCCTGAGTCAATTCTCGAGAAGGTTCATTGAAACTCTAAATTTAAGGACCAACACTCTTTGTTACATTGCCTTCTAGTGCTGATGGAAGGTTTATTTCTTTGAACTAACACTACCAATGTGGGTTTTGATATCCAAACCCACGTTGAATCTTTTCTTGCAGGTTTTGTTAAAATTGAGGAGAAGCTTCATATGCTCGAAACCTCAAGAAATAGCGAGTTAGATGTTTTCTAGTAGAGATATGGTAGAGATCTCCATTTTGGAGCTCTTGATCCTACTTTTAAGGGCCTTCCCCTTGAGACATTTCCCTTCAATCACCAAATTGTTTTTCATTCATTTCCTACATTCCTATTGATGAGCCCCAAAAATGTACAATTATTTGGGCTCATTCAACTTCCTAATTTGGCTTAGTCCACCATTCTCATTTGTTTATTGCATGTTTTTGATTATTTTTATGTTAATAGAGTGAATTTGGTTAGTCATTATGCCAACAAGTCTAATGGGTGCTTTGTGTAGCCTTGTTGGTCAACTTGGAGACAAAATTGAAGGTCTTAATGAGCACTTGGTAGCCAAATTCGTGGGAGAACAAGCTAGAGGATTTGTAGGAAGGTGTCCCCCTCATTTATGGGTCCTTACCTCGAATTCTCCACCATCAGCTCGTAGTTCAAAGACCACCAAATCAATGAGCACAAGGGAAGCCAAGCAAGTCAAGTTGGACTGTTGTTAACTACAAGTCAAGGGCAGCCAAGCAAGTCAAGTTGGACTGCTGTTAACTAGAAGTCTTGGGCAGCCAAGTCCCTAACTTTTAGGAGGACTGTTGGGTCCTCAAATTGTATAAATAAGAAGGCTTGGGGCCTCATTTCGGTTGGCAAGTAGGCAGCCATTTGATAGTCAGTAGCTAGCTGGTAGTTAGTCATTTTGTTTTAGCCATTAGTTAGCTAGCTTGTAATTCGATTTGTAGGCCATGGATTAGTTTTTCTTTCAGCTCTTTCTCAAGCTCTCCTTGTGGACAGTTTTGATGTAACCTTTCATTCTTGGTTAATAAAGATGGATCCAGCTTTGCACCAACTCTAAATCTCTCTTGGGAGGCTGTAGTTCTTGGGGTTGGGCCCATCTTAAGCGCCCAGTACCTCCCTTGTTTATGTTTATGTGTCTTTGCTGCATTCTCATAATAAAAAAAAACGGTTGTTAAGGCTCACTACCATCTCTCTTGAAGATTGGGGTGCAGTCCATAACTAGCCACCAAAAACACGCATTACTTTACTTGATGATTCCTGCAATACAGTCACGGTTTTGATTAGATGCTTCCTTGTCATTCACACCTGCACACATACTTTCATCACAGCCTCATACATATTTCTCTTCACGTTTTGGATTTTTGTTCATTGAATTCATGGCATAAGTAATTTAGGTTGATGCATTTTTGGTTTGGTGACAGTCATAA
>APFE031309346.1:0-20706 GCA_000404065.3 Pinus taeda | reverse complement strand
GCATCTTTTCGTTGTCATTCCACCGAATCCTATTTTATTCAGTTTTAATATTATCAGTTTCCATAAATCCGTGGGTCTCTGAAGAAATTTTATTTGTTGAAGGCCTGCAGACATCAAAGGTTTTTCGGGCATTCCAGGAAATCCTCCGCTGATTTTAGTTCTCTGTTTCAACCGAATCCTATTTTATTCGGTTTCAATATTATTCAATTTCCATAACTCTGTCGTGGGTCTATGAAGAACTTTCATTTGTTGAATTCTTGCAGAATCAAAGAGTTTCCGGGCGTTGCAGGAAATCCTCCGTTTCACACCCTAATGTGTAGCTGTGGTTTTCACCCGTAAGAAAAGAAAAATAGTGAAATGGAATTCTTCTTGATGTTATACGTGCCCATTCTTTAATGGACGGGGACGAGGATTTCTAGAATATATTTTTTCTTTGTTTTTTTTGAAGGGTGCATGGCTGTTGAGACAACAAGGGTTCCTCCTTTTTAGGTGAGAGTTATACCCTTTTAGCATTTAATTTTCTTTTACAGTATGTAACCTAAGTGGGTCTCATGTCTGAGCCCTAATCAATCATTAATCAATGTCTTTTTTTTCTTTTGCTATCCGCCACAGGTGAAATGGAAAATTTCTTTTGGGTTTTGCTGAGCATCGTAACATCTTGGATTAACGACCTCCAAACACTTCGATGCGACTTGCGTGTTTGAATTTAAGGTGTCACGGTGATTCTAAGGGAATTCATCCCTCTCTACTTTCTATCGTTGTAGCATTTGACCAGTTTAAGTTACATATTTCCTAGCTAATTTCTGAGTATTTCATTTTCGTACAAGGGTCTTCCTGGAGGCTCCTCCATTTTTGGTTTGGTTATCGGTTTGATAGCCTAAGGTTTTGCTGAGGTTTTCACCAATAAGAAAAGAAAGGGGTCCATTAGAGTTTCTCCATGCTCGGTCTGGTGTGTTTGGGTGGATTTCATGCCCTTTCCGTGCCGTATCTAGGGTTTCGCTGAGCTTCCGAGCCTAAGAATTCCAGATAAACTCCCACACTTTGTCCAAATCAATACTTGTCTAATTTTTGTGCTACGTGTAGGTTTTTCCCCTAAATTTCTAGTTTTGGTGTTGATGCAGGTTCACATTCTGGGAGGTTTTCCATCCTCAATACAACGAAAAACCTCTTAATCGTTGAACAGTTAGATTATTGCAGGTTCTTTTCTCTTGCAGGAACAATGAATTTTAGAGGGGGCTTAAAGATGGTGTGTATTTAACTAGGGTATTATAACCACTCAAACTGGTTTGTTACTTAACATTGATCTGTAGATTTTATAATGAATAGCTTTGTTTCTTGCTTTCAAGAACCATTGATAGTTTGATTTTGCTAACTCTTCGCTGAATACATGCCCTCAATTGATCTCATTGAAATCTCCACAGTGATTAATTCTTTGATCCTTATTGAATTCTCCACAGTAATTAATTTTGGGGCACGATTTATTGATGAATGATATCGTGTCAAAGGTCATTGGGTGATTAAAGAACTGTTTTGATCATCCTGATATAACTTCAGTTTACAATATGGAATTCAAACTCGTCAAGTAATTAGTTTTATACTGAAATTGTTTATGGTAGTGCTTATTGATTACGTATATCTTGTCAATCCAGATAAAATCCTTTTATGAAGATATGATTGGACGGTTTTTGGTAGAATTTCAGCCTTTAATATGGAATTCCAACTATTCAGCTGCTTAGTTTTTACTTAAATGCGTTGGGAATTTCTGATAATTCCAAAACAACAATGAACAAAGAATAATGCTCTGTTTTTAACACAGGAAACATAATTTTTAACACACTACAAAAGACTTCGTATTCATTAACAAGACTGCTATTACAAAAGATTCTAAGCCAAGTTAAATCCATAGGTGCTGATGAGCCCCTTGTTGCAACTGATTAGCGAAACAGAGGAAATGTCAGAGAAACAAAAAAAAAGCTCCAATTGTTCCCAGCTGAAAAAACCCTGTGCTTATTGTCACGTTTGCTCTGTATTATCATTTTGGGCTTTCACAGTAACCACCAGCGCGCCGAGATTGTCAAAATCACATAGAGGCCGCCAACATAGTTCACCTTGAAATACATGGTTCAATGCAGTCAAAACTCTGTCTCACATGTAAAATTAACACTGATGTGTGTTACCTTACATCTCTTCAATCTGTTTCTCATAATTGGCTGACACGGTTCAATGCACAGTCAAAACTCTGTCTCACATGTAAAATTAACACTGTTGTGTGTTACCTTACATATCTTCAATTTGTTTCTCATAATTGGCTGACGGAAAAATTTGTTTTGGTGGTTGGACCCCAAAATTTCAGAGTTGCAAGATCATAGGCTCTTACCGCCTGTTTTGCTGAATCGTATCCACTGCCTTTTCCAAGTACCGTCCCATAGATGGGCCTCATACCTACCAGTCCATCTATGTCTTCTGCATATTAATTGGAGGTTGTGCTCCCATACACGCATGCTAAAGTGGCTAGGGTGTTGGTAACCCACTGCAGAATCCATTATAACCACACATCCTTCTGTCACCTCAAATAGGAAACCCAATACGCGAGCTTTGATTAACGACTAGACAAACTTGACAAGGGTATGGCAATGGTGGATTCATCAACGCAAGGGGTATGGCAAAGGACTGGCGCTGTAGTTGAAAGTAATATTTCAACAAAATGGTTTTCCTTAAATTCTGAGAGCTTTTGTTTAAAATTCGATTACAAAACACTTAGACGTATTAAGCTTGACGTGACACACCTGGAAAATTTGGTTAGGAGATGCCAAGGTTTCTGATTATTATCACAACTAACTTTAGATTTAATTTAATATTTTGGGTGTTTGCTTTATGGTAACTTGGCGAAAATTTAGCTAAGTTGGTTCTGCATCGGAGCTGGTATTCTGCATCATGTGCTTGCGCAAATTTTGGATTTTCTGTTTTTAACTATTTAGTATTTTCACTGGTTACATTGTTTATAGAGGTTTGCAGTTTGACAAAAGAATAATGGAATCTGTAGTATAGTATCTCATGAGACATTTGAACTAAAAATAATCCATTCTACTTTGGATTGCTTCCCAGTAGTAAGTGGATGCCAAACTATTTGCACATGGAACTTGGCAGATAGATATTATCATTTTTTATGCATGTTTAAAAACCACTATACATGTATGGTTTTGTAATCGAATAACCGCTCTCCTTGCCATCCAGATCCAGAATGTTGCGACCTTATGGAATTATATCTAGTCAAGTTTAATAGCCTCCCTCAGCTCTGCAACTACTTCACTGATAGTCGGCCTGCAAAATGATTCAGCCTTAACACATTTGATGGCTACATTGGCGACACGAGTGATGGACATTATGTTTGATCTCTTCTATTTTTCCAGGAATTGCGTCCATCTCCACAAAAGGTGTAGCCTATAAATAGGAACATCAATATTATCATTAGTTTTTATGCATCACAAAACAACTTTAATACTGTTAAAGAATAATAATATATGAATTTTTTCCCTTTTATATCTCACAATACTTTTATAAATTTAACTCTTCACATTTATATTTTTTTAATAAATAATTTAATATTTTTTTAATATTAAAACTAGAAATAATATTGATACAAAAATATAAAACTATACTTACATATTAACTAAGGCAGTGCGTTGTCCAATTTTCTTAGGAACCAGTCCATTCAAATTCATCTTAGACAAATTGCTGGAAACAATCAGATATTCTTGAATTATTACAATCTTACCATTCCATATAAAAGAAAAGGCAGTGCGTTGTCCAATTTCCTTAGGAACAAGTCCATTCAAATTCATCGTAGACAAATTGCTGGAAACAATCAGATATTCTTGAATTATTACAATTTTACCATTCCATATAAAAGAAAAGATGGTAGAAAACATAATAATTGAAACTTACATTTCCGACATTCTTATTACAGAAGCGTTGTTATCACAACGAATCCCTTCCCACTCGATCAAAAAGCAAGGATCAGAAATCCAAGTGCTCATATCAAACATTTCTTTGATAAGGACAAGGGCCACCACTGTAGTTTAAGAACTATTTTGTTAGGTATTCAATTATTATACTTCACTGTAGCCATATAAAACACAGTCAATGTAAACGCATAAGCAACTATTGGAGATGTGCTCATAACACAATCCTTAGAAACATTAATGATAAGCATATCGTGTGCAGCAATGTTATCATTGAAATCATATTTTACAATAATCTGAGGCACTACTTTTATAAGAAAGAGAGATGTTTTAATGTTATTAGACAATTTGCAGAGACATGTTTGGCATATACCGGACACGCCATAATTTGATCAGCGACGAGGACTCAATTCCAAACATATCTAGGTTCCCAAAATTTCTCGTAATGATTCACTAATTGTTCCCCAATATGCATATGTTTAGCGGTTTATTTTTTTCATCAAGAGCAGTGTAACAGAGACAAAGGAAAGCCAGGCAAAGGAAAGACTTGTTTTTAACTGCAATGGTTTATTAAAGAAAAACAAAGTATGTATAAGAATAAAAAAGTGGTATGAAGTGATTTGAAATGGTAAATTTAAGTTATATGTTATTTAAACTTTATATGGTAAAAGGATTAAACCTTATATATATTTATATATTTTAAAATCTATTTTAAACATAATAATAATGAATAATATTAACAATTAAACAAAAACCATTATATATATATATATATATATATATATATATATATATATATATATATATTTGGTTGTGAAGTTTTGAGAAATTTTAATACTAGAAAAATCCTTTAAAAAAATCTTATTCTTAATGCAGAGTGCACTTTTCGTGTTATGTCATTAGGGAAAATAAAAATATATACTTAATGTGAAGTTTAGCTTTTAAGTTTGATTTTAAACTCACGGCCAATATTTTATAATCATGTGAAAATCTACGATGAAAATTGAAGTATGAAAATAATCATATTTTAAGCATGAAGATGGTTACATTTTTGAAGATTGGTTTAGTTTAATGAAATTTGTTAATGTTATTTAAAAAGGTGTATAAATAGCTTTTTTAATGTAAATTGTGTTAATTAAGTATATTTTGGTTGGTTGGAAGGGATGATTTACATTCTTCCTACCTTGGTTTAATTTCAGAAAATGATATGATGAATGTTGGTATAATATCTTTGAGCCTAAAAATGCCACAAATTGTCCAACTCATGCAATTGTTCACTAAACCACTTGAGTAGATATTTTTACCTTCTTAAAAAGGACTTGAAGTTGGACTATGATCATTTTTCAATGCTATTTCATTAACTTTAAAATTATGGTCTAAGAGGTGCTTTATAGCCCAATACGGCGGGGATGTTGGAGTGTTTATAAATGAGTGTAAACATTTAAATATTGGCTCAATAAAGAAAATATGTTGTAGTGTCCTTAAAATGAAACATTGAATCAAAAAATAATAAAAACAAACAAGATATCAACTAAATTAAAAAAAATAGTAAAAAGAGCAAAAAAATATTTCCAAAAGTGGACTAAAATGGAGGAGATACTTGAGACTAACAAGATTCCTACCGATAACAATCAATCAACTTAAAAATAAGTAAAATAATCATAACAACATGAAAAATATTTAAGGATTCAAGATTTCAAGGTTGGAAATGCGTTTCAACTAATTGTTCATCATCTTTTTGGATTTGTGCCTTATTGCTCTTGTTGTTCATTTTTGGTGAATCTTAACTACAAAATACCTCAACTTAAAACAACATGTCAAGAAGAATATCCAAGTATAAGCCTATAACATTCACGACATAAAAATAAAAGTTTGTTTGATGCGACTAATCCATACCTCATATAGGAGCTTTGCATAGTTTCTAAGCACAAGTGAGTTCCCTGGATTTGCCTCTAGCATTTTCTCATAGCAAACTTTTGCACAATCAAAAACAAAAACAACATTGGAGATTTCATGATTCCCAACACCAATGCCACATCCTTTAGCTATATGCATGGCATCGTCCACAGTCTCCAACACAGATTGTGAATTTCTCACCACGAGATTCGAACCCGAACCTTCTTTTCCTCCTCCTCTAGGCCTCAAAACCTCATTCTTTATTTCCGAGATAGATGGATTTTCACATCCCATTTGACCAACAACAACTAGAACCTTATCGATCAGTTTTAATCTCTATGGGGAGCTCATATGGTGCTCTCCTTCCAAGTCCCAAGTCCATAATCCAAAAGCACCAAAGCTGGATAATAGCTTTGCAAATTTACAACAACTGAGGCTAGACTCTCGCTCCATCACCTTCAGAGCCTTAATGGAGCTCATAATGGGACTAGAAGGGCTTCGAAGCAACATTTTTGCAGAGAAAAAAACAAAATCCAGAATTTGCCTCTAGCATTTTCTCATAGCAAACTTCTTCCTTGCTTGGTAGCAATTTACAAAAAACTCTGTACCCCAACAACCAGTATGCTCGAAACTTGTTCGTATCAAACACTAATGTATCCAGGGTTTTCAAATGGGCATCTCTGAAATTTTGGAAAATAAATTTAAGCATTTGGTAAGTTTTGGCCTGCTACTCATAAACATCAATCCGAAAAAGGGGTATGTGTTGTAGTATTTGTAAATGAGTAAACATTTAAATTTAGTTTTATATGAAAAAATATTTAGTATGCATAATGAAACATTAAATTAAAATATTAATAATAAAACAGTTTAATTGACATCTCATATGAACTTAGTAGTGAAAAATGTCATTTTAATAGAGTTCTCGCAAGTTAAGGAATTTGTGCATCCCTATATCTACGAAAATTTCACCGAGAGTTGAATTGGGATATTAAAAACACATTCGAGGTTTTATCCAAAAGAAAGTTCATGACATTTCATATGAAGTTAGTAGTGAAAAATGTCATTTTAATATAGTTCTGGCAAGTTAAGGAATTTGTGCATCCCTATATTTATGAAAAGTTCACGAGAGAGTTTGATTTCAGCAAGGAGTTTGATGGCTTTCACTTGTATTTTTCGAAACACCTAGTTGACAGAACCATGTAGTAGGAAAAGGACATTTAATTTTTACCCTCAGAATTGTGAAAAGCAAAATTGTGAAAAAACATATGTTTTGTAATGTTGCTTCTCGCCCATGGTTTTGTTCTCTTTAGAAAGTGATGTTCCTAACATTTTTCCAAAGGGAAATTTTGACCATTTGCCAAACTAGTGCAGCTATAAAGACAACCAAAAATGTTAAAAATGAGTACTATAAAAGAAAGTGTCTTATGTGTCATGCAACAAGATCAGAACCATCTTGTCAATAATCAAGCTTAACATACTAAACTTTTAACGCATCCATCCATGCTATCAAAGAAATACAAAATCTTGTATGAAACATACCAGAGGTGAGCCTGCTCCACATGAAGAAGCTATGAGACAACTGAGATATTCTTAGCATGTTTCTCCTTATTTCCACATGTCACAAGAGGCAACTTCTAGACCAATAGAGGATATTATAGAGAAGCATTCAAGCCACTGCCAAATAGTGCTCAAACTTCATCTTGTATTACCAATAATCTTGAGTACAGTCTATGTGTTACAGGCCCAAGCCACCAAACAACACTTTTCCCATGTTGGGTCCCTTCAAATTTTGAATCTAAGAAGCCCCATAGGAGCAACAAAATGAAAATGATACCTAGAAAATCACTCTTCTTGCCTAAGCCACCAATCTTAGCAAGGCTTAAGGAGGACCAACGATAATTATAAGGATCCCATGCTTCCACTATACTCTCTATTGCTTTATGATCCAATATGTTTCTCATCTTATCTTTCCATTTTGTTTTGAATGTGGAGTCTTTACAGCCTACAATATAGTATGCTCTAAGCCCTTGTAGCAATATTCAAAATGTGGCTACAGTTGCTTTATAGTATCTGTAGATTAGGGTATGCCCCCTTTGTCTGCTATGGCGGAGAGTTGGGCTTTTGCTATGAGTACCTCATAAAAATCACCCTCATATGTCAGTTGCAGTGTCCTATTTGGGGACAAGAACACAGGTCCTTGAGTTGCGGCCATGGTTTTAATACCAATCCTCTTTTGACTTCTTCCTTGCTTGGTAGCAATTTACAAAAAACTCTGTACCCCAACAACCAGTATGCTCGAAACTTGTTCGTATCAAACACTAATATATCCAGGGTTTTCAAATGGGCATCTCTGAAATTTTGGAAAATAAATTTAAGCATTTGGCAAGTTTTGGCCTACTACTCATAAACATCAATCCGAAAAAGGGGTATGTGTTGTAGTATTTGTAAATGAGTAAACATTTAAATTTAGTTTTATATGAAAAAAGATTTAGTATGCATAATGAAACATTAAATTAAAATAATAATAATAAAACAGTTTAATTGACATCTCATATGAACTTAGTAGTGAAAAATGTCATTTTAATAGAGTTCTCGCAAGTTAAGGAATTTGTGCATCCCTATATCTACGAAAATTTCACCGAGAGTTGAATTGGGATATTAAAAACACATTCGAGGTTTTATCCAAAAGAAAGTTCATGACATTTCATATGAAGTTAGTAGTGAAAAATGTCATTTTAATATAGTTCTGGCAAGTTAAGGAATTTGTGCATCCCTATATTTATGAAAAGTTCACGAGAGAGTTTGATTTCAGCAACGAGTTTGATGGCTTTCACTTGTATTTTTCGAAACACCTAGTTGACAGAACCATGTAGTAGGAGAAGGACATTTAATTTTTACCCTCACAATGGTTTGTGACAGCTAGCAACCATGTGTGCCCTCTTTAAAAGTGACAATTCATTCTTAAATATGTAACATATGGAAAAACAAAATCTCCAAATACAAAAAAAAACTTAAAATAATGTACAAAAATATGTTCACATAAACAACTACTACATGAATAATGGATAACCTCTATATGACATTAACTATAACTCATTATCATCCACCCTTGCTTTCAAGAATGTCCATTCACATGTTGCTATTCTTCCACACACTACTATTACTTATCCATATTCAAAACACACATAACTAATAGTTTCAAGTGTAACTCAATATCATCCACCCTTGCATTCAACAATGTCCATTCCCATGCCACTATTCTTCTACACACTATTATTTATAAAATATCTATATTAATTTCAATTGCAACTCTTTATCATCCACCCTCGCTTTCAACAATGCCCATTCACATGTCCCTATTCTTCCACACTCTATGCCGTAGGGCGTTTCCTTTGCAACATTAGGTGCAAATGCTAGTATATACTCATCCTTTTTCTGGCGTGATGGACGAGAGTCATTATACAATATATACTCCTTTTAGTTTTGGTTGGCTTGATGGACGGCAGTCATTAGGATAACTAAATATACGTATTACTTCAGCTATTTTCTGAATTGGAACTGTGTCTATTCCCTGATGCCTGAAATTTTCATGGACACTAAAAAAACCGTTAAAGTTAAGAATCTATTTGTTTTTGTAATTGTGTTCGTTAAAAATATAGAACGTTTAAAATGATCAACACGGCTAAAAAATTATGTAGCTAGAATATGATGATAAACTACGAAAACCGCACATTTAATAGCTGAAGAATAACCACACGGCTAATATAAATAGGATAACCACCCAGTAGATATCAAATAAATAGGATAACTACCCAGTAAATATAAAAAGTGATTAAATAGATATTTGGATATTGAATTATTTGAATTAGATGTAATTATTGATTTTTTTTTAATTAGAAAATATGATTTTTATATGAAAATTAGATTAGTTAGAGAATTGAACGGGTGATTTCACTTTAACAAATAGACCATTTTTTTTTGGAAATATTCATTGTGCTATTTACCAAATAAGAAATATAAATTTTCTACTTTCAAATTAGAAATTTCTAATGTGTTTTCAGATAAATTTGAATTAGGAAAAATAAATTATAACTTTCTTAAATTACTATTTTAAAATTATAACATCTTTAAATTACATTTTGAATTATTACCGTTTCAATTTATAACTCTTTAAATTACTTTTTTATTATTTTTAATAATAATTATGTTAATCTGGACATTCATATTCAAATTAAAAATTTTACATGATTTTAAATCTAATGATGAATGATATAAAAAGTTTAGGCCATTTTAAATCTAACATGACCATTGTGTTTCCGTCAAACGGATGGTTCTCTAAAATGAATTTAGAAATTAAGAATGGCCTTGGCTTATCCTCGGACAAACCCGTGACAGAGTTTAAGAAAAGTTCGTAAATTCAATAAGTTTAACTTTCAGTATTGCTATTTAGCATTTGGCATATGTAAACAATAGAATTTTTTTTATTTGTGAACATATCATATAACTTAATTATATTAAGTGTATGATTTAGTTATTATAATTTGGAGAGGAATTAAGTCGGTAATCATCTATTGATATATGATAACATAATTGTTTAGTATTTGGTTCTTATGCAAAAAGTACAAAAAAACTCATAGGGTGAACATATAATATAACTTAGTTATATAAAATGCATGATTTGATGACTGGAATTTTGGTGGAGGGGAATCAAATTACTAATAATCTATTGGTATATGGTAATAAAATGTATGATTTGATCACTGGAATTTTGGTGGAGGGGAATCAAATTACTAATAATCTATTGGTACATGGTAATATAACAATAGAAAAGAGGTGTGCAAAGATTAGATTTTTTTAGATGATTTTTAATTGTGAAAATTTGATTTTAAATCACATAAAATTATTAGTCATCCACCAATTAAAGAAATTCAAATTTTAAAAATTCAAAAAATAATATTCAATTTCATTTTGGAAATAAAAATTTTGCAAATTAATATATCAAATGCATGATTTGACCACTGCAACTTTGGTGGAGGGGAATCAAATTACTAATAATCTATTGGTACATGGTAATATAACAATAAAAAAGGGGTTTGCAAAGATTAGATTTTTTTAAATAATTTTTAATTATGAAAAATTGATTTTAAATCACATAAAATTAGTCATCCACCAATTAAAGAAATTCAAAATTTTAAAAATTCAAAAAATAATATTCAATTTCATTTTGGAAATAAAAATTTTGCAAATTAATTAAGATTCAAACAATTTTGACCCAAAATAACGATATTAAAATTCAATATTTACAATAAATATATTTTAGAAATTATATATCTATCTATCTACTTCTATATGTTATTAATCCTAAACATCTCACACGGGCCTAACCCGAAGGGCATGGAAGAGATTTGACCCCGTGTCCTCCCAAGTGGAAGAGATCTGACCCCGTGACCTCCCAATTGGAAAGGTACTTAGCAACAAAAACTTGGCCAATTGAGTTATCCCTTAAAACTTCACATTTCCATATATACCAATATCCTTATTTTTAATCTTATTAAAACCATACATATATATATATTCTCTACTTTTTGTTTGACATTTCTTATATTTTTTATGATTCAATTTTCCAATGTAATTTTCCAATGTGATTATATATAATATATATATATATATATATATATATATAATTTTGGGAAATATTTATTGTTAATTTTGATATACTCATTAATTAAATTTTTTAAAGTTTTTTTCTGTTTTTTAATTATCAGGGTCATGAAGATAAATTATTTTTATTAAAATTTATTTAAATGTAATATGCATATTGTTATTTTTCTATTTGAAAAAATTATTTGTAATATTAATAAAGATCCACCTATAATATCTTTCTTTTTCTTGGTAGGTAAGCACCCATAGGGGATTTGAACCAGTGACATATCGCAAGGAGTGGCTTAATAGTGCACCCATTCACCATCAATCCAAATCCCCATGGGCTAGAGATCCACCTATAATATCGTTTTGTCGTTTATTTATTTTATTATGCAAGACTTCGTAATTCTAGATAGGTTAAATCACAGAAGTCTCAATTCTACAATTGTATCCCTGCACAGTATAGCCACTGCTTCAAAGGTTCACTAGTTTGAACGGGCACGCTTGCAGGTCTCTAAGTTGAAAGCAGATCTAGCGTTTTTGAAAAGATGCAGAGACTCGGTAGTTATCCCTGTCTTCGCCCAGATCAGTCATCATCTCCACACTCCATCCAGTCATGGAGTTTTTTATTTGAGGTAGTTTGACCTGGGTCCTTGAATGTCAAAGTTGCCGTTAGAGGGTTTTAGCCGTTGGAGTCTTTGCTTATACTATTTAACACGCTGGGCTGGATCTATGCTTTCAACTTGTCCTGATGATGAACCACATTGGTTGGTTCGAAACGCGTTGGCAAAAATCTTTCTTATGTGATTCACGCTGAAGCTCTCCTTACAACGATGACAAATCACAAAAGTCTCAATTCTACAATTCTAGATAGGTTAAAGTTATAGTAAAACAACTTTGGATAAAAAAATTGTTTTATTTTGTTTTTCTTTTATGATATGAAAAGTCATGGAAAAAAGAAAAAGGAGAAGACCAAAAAAAGAAATTCTTTAGTTTCTAGGTAGTTAAGGCAGTTACTTCCTCCTCCCTTAGGGATTAAAAACATATCTCAATTTTGAAAAGAAGACAAGGGTGGTTGGAGAGGAAAATGCGAGGATAGAGGAGAGAAGTGAGCAATGAAAAGATGCTCTCAAGGTAAGAAGATGCACTGCTTAGGGGTATTCTTGAGCTGGTCATGAGCCAGTGGAAGCTCTGGAAAGAGTTATAGACTAGACTAAAGGTCTTAAGGCCAAAAAAACAAATTATTTTCTTGATTTCTCTGGACACTTAAGAGGCTTAGGGGGGGACTTCGACTTAATTCCAGTCTCATAGGTTGGGTGGTGGAGTCTTCATCCTAGTTTCATTTCGCTGAACTGGTGGATTAAGATAGATAAGTAAAATGTAATTTTCAAAATCCGTTACTATTTTCTTAAATGATAATGAATAAAGTTTTCTTTTATGAAGAGTGATTGTAGAAGGCAAAGACCAAAATTTGTTGCTTCTTTCTTGAATGATAATGAATACTTTTTTCCTTTATGAAAATTAGTTGTAGAAAACAAAATCCAGAATCTGTTATTGTTTTCTTTAATGATAATGAGTAAAGTTCTATTTACAAGTATGTAAGGGAAGTTGAGGAAAACAAAGGACTTTTGAAATGTTAACTTGTATAATTTGTGCATGTAAGGTTTAATATTATGTATTTGCAATAAATAATGCTGAAACTAAATAAGAATAGGGAGTGCTTTTAAGCCCATAGATTTAGAGATATAAACTTTTTGTTTTTATTAAAATAAAAGAAAACAAGGAAATGACATAACTCTATCAAGCAAGTAACCCAGAATAGTATGCAACCCAATAAATATTGCAAAAGAATAATCAGAAACTAATCAGGAAGTTATAATCTTCATGGAATACTGACAAGGGAATTGAGATCTCGATGGGGGATTCAGGTTAAAACCCTGGGGGAATAAAATGGAAGTTCGTTCCATGGGTAGTGCAAAGTCATGAAAAATTAAGACTCTGTACCCTATGGGAAGAGAACAAAAGCCAAATTTTTAGGTCCCGTACCTCTACTAGGTACAATGAATTTGATCAAGAAAGGTAGAAAAATGAGAATTCAATGTGTGACAAACAAATGTAATGTAAAGATATAACCACACTTGACATGTACCTATAAATTTAAATTCCATTAGACAAGATTGCAAAAAGAAAAACCCTTTTAAAGTGTAAATGGATATATTGATAATATAATGCAAAAAGGAATAAGTGAGAAAGTATATTCTTAGCCAACCATTTTGAAGGACACCAATAGAGTAAGGAAATAAATAAGACAGCAACCATTCTAAAACAATATGCTCCAAAATTATAAAGATAAGAAATGCAATACAAAACCAATGAACTTACAGGTCTCGATTCATGAAAGATTATACAAAATTTTCTATATATAAAAAGAATTGTAACCCTAATACACGTTATGTATACAGGGTAATGCTTATTACATTGTTGAATATTAAATGTAACCACAACGGTGTCTCGACTGTTACATAAAAAGTAAATTAAAACTATAAATAACTCATAACCCTTGGATCGGGGTGGAACCAATCCGGTCACTGAGAAAATACTTAACTAGCTAACAACACAAATCGTAGTATATGAACTGAATAATCAAAGATGCAGTATTGTCCACGCTAGAGCAAGAGGGATTTTAGTGAAACCCCAAAAATTGAGAAAACCATAGGTTCCTCTTAGAGGTTATCAAAGAAAACAAATTTTGACATGTGATAAGGACCAAGATATTTTCCAACCTATACATAATTAAGGAGAAGACAAAATCTCAAGTTAGAGACCTTGATGCAAGAAAGAAAAAAACGATTAAAATTGGAAAGTTAAGGAAGGGTTGGGAAATAGTAGTATTAATTCATTGCCCGGGATACTCGTGGTCATCATGTTGGGAGGAAATGTTTTTGGAAGGTAAAATTTAATTCAGGGGAGGACTTTCTTTTACCTGTGTGATAAATCTACTACTCAATACCCCAACCAGCTGAGGGATGTGAAAATCCTTGCTGAGAAATATAAAGGAAACAATAACCTGGAATGATTGAATTAGAGGTCATAAACCAAATTTAAGAAGGCCGAGCCAAACCCTATCTGAGACAATCTTGGTTAGAGAGTTGGGAAATTTTCTGCGTCGTTGAAGGAATGACCAGATGAAAAACTCAACGAAGAGTGGGTCGGTTAGGATGAACCACCCAACTATATCCTGAGTCGTCAGATCAAGTGGTGAATGAGTGAACGATATATCCATGACCAGGTGGTAACCAAAATCATGACAATGAATATGGTGATGTATTTGAGAGACTTCCATATCATTCACATAATAATCACTAGTACAAAATGAGAGATTAGTAACTATGTGAATAAAAAAGTTAGTCAGCATAATTATTTCAAGTCAATTGCTACTAAATTTGAGACTGAACTAAAAATGACTAACTTAAACAACTAATTTAGTCTAGGGATAAAATATATGACTAGATATTAAGTGACTCAACCAAAAGTGACTAATTTACTCTAGGACTAAAATATATGACTAGATAATAAGTAACAAAATTAAAAATGATTAAAGTAAATTAAAAATTATTAACGCTTTAATTGTAAGGACACAATATCATATTTTTACTTGTTCATGTTGGACTTGATATTTCTAGGTAACATATCTATGGCATAGTAAACACTTTTAACCTTTACATGAGCACATGAATGCATGAACCACCTTCATATTTAAGATCTTTATAAATAATTGTGAAAAGGGTTTACAAATTTGCATCATGGTCAAATTTTGTTCCTGATACATTTATTTCTTACATTTTCTGAACAAACTTGACATTTTAACCACACCCTTATGCAAATCAATGCATGTGAATATGCAATGACTTGGTTCATAAGGCTAACAGTTTATTATTTTTAAGATTGTCTTGATAGTTTACTAATTACCTGCCATTTTATAGATGTATGATGACTTTCTAATTGGAAATGACACAACCTAACACACATAACGAGATAGTTATTGAAGCCCAATAGTGCCACTATTGTGTGCACTCTACACACAATTTAGATAATGCACATAATTCTTAAATATTTGATGTTGACATATGGAATTTCTTATTGTTTAGGGGTGCTTTAAAACTTACATTGATCTCTAGTCTTAATGGTAATTTGTTCTAAATACATAGTGGTTATTGTGCTCACATGCTAATGGTATTGCTCATGGTTCATTAGTCGTAATTACACACTTTGGAATGTTACAAATACGTCATTTGGGTCACAATTCTATGGTTACAAACTACCCAACTATAAATGGTGATAAATTGATGATATATGGATGACATTTTAATGTTACATATGTGTAAGTAGTCCACATTCAACTTTGTTGTCTTCATTGTCCTTAGTAACAACGACAAGTTTGAATATTTTCTTCATTTATCACCACAAACGCATAACTCTTTGTTGTCCCAAACATAGTTAATAATATTGGTGTATGATCTCTTAATTGTTTAATGGTCTCATGATGATGATAACAAACTCTCAATCTCCAATGCCCATGAATATGATGAATGAATGATCTAATCCCTTACTTGTATGGACAATTTATGAATCATTTTCTATTTTATTGTGCCATTGTATATATTCTTCACTATCATCTCATGTTATATGGTTAGTTGAGCAAGATTTATCTTTCATTTTTCAAGTATAATTTCATTGCATGAATATGTAGAGTTGTTTAATTAAAATCATTCAAAATCTAATAATAATTCATGGTTTGTTTTGCTATTCGCACACTTATCTTGAACTTTTACTTTGAGAGTGAGTAGTGTCAAATCACTAATCTTCATTGAGGAACTTCCCTTCATTTCTCAATGACCTAGCTTAGATCTATCTTTAAGAATATCCCCCTAGAAAAGGATATCCTTCTTCTAGTCTAAAGAGCGAGAGAAGGCCACCAAGGTGACATTAGGTGGCTTGCCTGAGAGTTTCTTTTTAGGCATTCTAGGTGGGGTCAAGACTTTTTTTATTTATATGAGAGTGTTTGAGTGAAGATACAATTTACTAAATGCTTACAAGAAAATTAGTTTCCCTTATTTCCATCACCTAAACTACTTCAAACAAAATCATGTACTTCGAATAAAATATAATTTTGATAAATAATTAATTCAATAAAATTAAAAACATAATATTATTATTATTATTCTTAATTTTTTCGTATAATGAGAAAATAGACAACTATAGCAAGTTTGTACTTGAGGATTGATTCTATCCACTAACAAATCACCTCCAAGTGTACCCACATTGCCTCACACGTCGAAAACTAAGCTAACCAAATTTTAAACCAATAACATCATAAGAAATGCCTTAACAAACCACTCTATCATCAACTAATATAGACCATGGGGCAAATTAAAACCAACTTTTAATATTAAAAAATATAGCCAATTTATTTTATTTTAAAATCAATTTTAATATTTACTTTGAGGAAACTCCATAAAATAAAATTTAATTTGAAAAATGTTAAGCAAAATAAAGTTGGGGTAAATTATAAAAATAAAAATAAGTAAAGTGAAACATAAAATTAATAATTATAATTATAATTAGTAATTCAATCATCTTACTCTTAATTGACCAAGTGCCTAAGGCATAAAATCTCTTCATATACAAACCCTTTTTAAAGTGAAAAGAGATTTGATCCCCTCTGTCCTTGCTAAATCCAAAATTAAGATAGATCCAAGCTATTTTTATATCAATTTATGTAATTGAAAGTAAAGAATTATTATTTTAATGAAAATTTACTTTCAAAATTATTTGTAATTTCCTTAATTTAAAAAAAAAGCCAACCTAGTTCCATCTTAGCTCCGGATCTATCAAGCGACAAGAGGGATCACATCTCTTGAGGTGCAAACCTCTTTTTTTAGTGTAAAACTTGAGGAAATGTCACCTGGAGAGATTTGATCAATCTCGACGCTTGATAGATCCTGACTTAAGATGGATCTAGGTTGGTTTCAGTCATGTGCGGCCAAAGAAAATCTAACGAACGTATGATTAATTTTATCAATAATACGTAAATTCATCTAATATTAATATAATCTTTTTAAATATGCTAATATGTCTTAGATTAATATGTATATTTTAATTTTAAATCTGCTTAGTTGCCTCAGTTTGTTGTGATGATAATAAATTTAATGATGAAAAATGAGAAATATAAATTTTGAATGTAAAGGGACAATGTAATAGTGTTGAATGATAGAAAATGTGAGTAATAAGAATATAGTCAATTATAAATAGTATTCTTTTTTTTGCTAAAGTAAGTGTAGGTCCTTCTATTCCAATAAAAGACAAGTTACATAATGTACATAAAGATGAGTATTTGCCCAAGCACAAGCCGAGCCATACAAAGCCTCGGTCCATGGGTCCACAAACCGAGACTCGGGCCCAAACCTCCTTTCCACGTTACCACCTAAGACCCTCTGAACAAACATAATCGTTTGATCAAGCCTCGAAGATCTAACGATCCAGGTGATATATTAGGATACCGACAAGCTCACTCGATAACAACAGAAACGGACCCGAAAATAATATTGAACTACCACTATAAACAATTTTGGGTCCGAATGGGCAGATAACCTTCATGTAGTTTATCCACCCGAAATACACTAGATGCATGCGATTTCAAAAGGCCTATCCAATGAGCACAGAACTTGACTACTACTTCGGACCCGAAGCCAGATAGAGACATCGCATAATCTCATATCGGGTTCGTTTGGAAGGTTAACCAACTGTCTGTTTGCCTCGGGAAATACATTGTATTTCAGCGATTTCACTAATCTTCTCACTGTTTAATGAAGCTCTCAGCACCTGACATTAAAAGGCTACATTAAAAGACTTGTTCTAACATGAGTTTCCTGCCCAAGAAACCTAGGATTGTGGAGTTCTATTTCCAATTTCCTGCATGAGAATCAGAGTAAAACTTTGGATCTGACCTTGACCTCATATTCATACTTCTTCCTCATGACGACTAAAAGTACTATGTTCTTAATGAACGTCGTGCTTATTTCCTCTATTCTAGTAGATCTCCCTGTCTAAGGTTGCCTATTTGTGGCACTCATCCCACAATCGACCTCGAGGAGTCTCTGACCATTCATATATTTTATTGCTTTTGGCACAGAGAACGCCTTCATTGACCATGATGTCCGCTCACCTATTGGTAGTTCTTCGCACATGAATGAAACTAAGGGTTCTCATGGTGCACAGATGGGATTGAATAAGTTAATAAACTTGCATTAATTTCCAGTGTTTCGACACTCTGTCTGGCACTGAGCCATTGCATATTTTCTTGACTGAATTGATTATCAGTTCAGAATCAGCTTCAACTATGGTATTATGTAAGTTTGAGTCCCTTAAGATTTCTAGGCATTTCTCAAGGGCCATGAGCTCTGCCATATTATTAGTGGCTTTATCGAGATGACTGTGAAAGATGGTTTTTATCAAACCCTTGTCATCTCTTATTACTCCTCCATACCCAGCAATGCCATGGTTTCCTTTTGAGGCCCCATCTATATTGCACTTCATAAATCCATAGGGGGTTGGTTTCCAGAAATCCTTATTAGTTGTTATATGACTTACATTCTTGGTTATTCCCTTGGGGAAGAGCCCCTGAAGGCCCAAATGCAAAAGTATCTGCATATCCTTATCCTAAGGTTGGTTCTCGGGGGGGGATTTTATAGGGCTTCTTACAATCTCTTTGAGTTGTCCTATGATCTAATCCATAATGCTCTGGGTAGAAGCAATCTTGTTCTTGAAGATTCTATTATTGCGTTCTTTCCAGACATCCCAAATTAGAAATCCAAGAACCAGCTCCCAAGCTTTGTTGATTATTTCATTTGCAGAGAAATTTCTCCTCCAATTTCTCAATGTGCTATTGATGCTACCAATGTCCCTGTCAGACTGTCTAAAGATAGAATCCACCTAATTCCACAAGGTGGATGTGAATTGGCATAGGTTGAGAAGGTGTTCCATAGTTTCTTCTTGTAATTTGCAAAGCTGGCATCTTGATGGACCAATTATACCTCTCTTCCGCAGGTTCTCCCAAGTTAGAATATTTTTATGCTGCACCAACCACATGAACAATTTGATTTTCATCCAGTTTTGATTCTACCATAGGTCTTTCCATACCGTGTCAAGGTTTGGAAAGTCAAGCCCTAGGGCTATTCGCTTGGCCTCTTTAAGTTTAAAGTTACCTTCATTGTTTTTGCCCCATCTCAATTGGTTTGAAGTTGTTGAAATCAGAATCTTTCTCTAATCCAAGATAACTATGAGAGCTTCTGCTTGTGCCTCCAACGGAGAGTCCTCACTATAAATTAGGTTCTTCCATACTCTCCATTTTCCATTATTTCTATCCTTCTCCCAGAATTCATTTACCCTGTGTAACCCTTTGTCATCGGTATCCCTCTTAAGCTTGTCAAAATCTTCTCTCAGCAGTTTTGGTTCCTGTTGCCAATTATCTTCCCAAAACCAAGCAAGGTTTCCATCTCTGATTTCCCAGAAACTATGTTTTTGAACAATAGCTCTGTTCTCCCAAGATTTTTTCCAGATATGGGAGCCTTTGATTATTCCAGACATTCTGATGTGCTCCCTTTCTTGCCAATTGTTTGCATATTTATGTTTCCAAACCTTGGCCCAAGGGGCATCTGATTCCTTTAGCCATCTCCACCATAGATTTTCCCCAAAACTTTGTTTAGGATTTCAGGGTCATCAAGTCCCAGACCTCCATGTGTCTTAGGTTTACAAATCTTTTCCTAGGCTACTAGAGCCCATTTCTTTTTCTCTTCCCCTTTGCCCCAAAGAAAATCTCTTTGAATATTTCTAATGCGTTGCATAACTTCTTTAGGAGCTGGGAGCACTGAAAACATGAAAATAGGAACAATTTGTAGGATGGCTTTTGTAAGCACTTGTCTTCCCGCCAAATTCAAAGACCTGTTTGTCCATTTCCAGATTCTGTCCTGAAGTTTATTAATAATAGGCTCCCAAACTATCTTGCTTAGAGGTTTGTCTGTTAGAGGAACTCCCAAATATTTGGAGGGTAGCATTTCTCTTTGAGAACCTAGAATTCTGGTGAGGTTTCTCTGTATAGCAATATCAATATTAAAAAAGAAAATCTTTGATTTGGTAAGGCTTACCT
>APFE031309344.1:0-13045 GCA_000404065.3 Pinus taeda | reverse complement strand
TCACAGAAACAAAATCTTTTTCTATTAAATTTTTATTTTGTTTGTAACAAGGTTAATTATGGCATTTTTAATCACAGAAACGAAACCTTAAGAACCTCATGTCTTTGATGAAATTTTTGTTATGATCTTAATGAGCTTATTTATGGTGTTTTAAATCAGAGAAACGAAATCTAAGAACCTGATGCTTTTGATTTCAATACGGACACACGACATGCACGTCTACTCCCTTCTGCATCAGCGTCATAGAAAGAAAGCATTCCTTTTCCAAATACGTCCCAATTCTCTATTTTAAGTTCCAGGGGAATGGGTCCGTGGGGGATACATTGGGGATTCTCGTGTTCTTTATTTTGGGTTCCCACTATGCCCCCAATTTTGAGCAAGGCGCCCATTCTGTCTACCACTTGGCCTATCCTGGAGGCAAAAGTTTTTAAAAATTCCAATAGATAGAAGGTGCAGAACACCACAGAAATGAAATCTTAAAATCCCCATGCTTTTGGTTAAATTTTGATTTTATCTCAATGAACTTAATTACGTTGTCACATATGGAATCCTAGGAACTCTAGGCTTTTGATTGATTTGATTTTGACCCTAATTAGCTCAGGTATGACATTTTCAATCATAGAAGGAAAATCTTGAAAACACATTGTTTTTTTATAAGATTTTGATAAAAACCTCATGTTCTTTATTCAAGCAGAATAGCAAGAAAGAAATATGCGTCTCCAACTATGCATAAATCTCCAATGGTATTCAGTATGCCATAATTCACCGTGCATCTTCAACTAACAATATATAAATCCCCATGGCAAAGGTAACTTCATTTCCATTCATCCCAAATTCATTTTAACACAACTCACTTGCAAAGTATTACTAATAAATTTCCACAACCGATTTACATATTACAACTTCCAACAAAATATACATTTCGTAGGTTCATTACTGCTTCTTCAGGTCTTCGATGCCTCCAACAAGTTTTGATACAATGTCAAATATGGAATGACAAGCACAAAGTTCTTTAGAATATTATATTCACTATTTGTATTTTCCATTTGAAACTTGAAAAATAATGTTTCAGATCAAGTACCATTTTGATAGTTTATGTCTTCACAACCGATTCATTATCAATGGGTTTTAACATATTTTGTTAACAAATTCAATTTATTTCAATGAATATAATACATGTTTTCAGTGTCTTCGTATTAATTAAATTTCTTGTTTGATTAATGATTTCTTAAATAACCCTATCCAAATCGATATGGATACTCAGTTCTTGTTCGCGTTTCACGTGAATTCATTCCTTTACCTTCACCTTAAACTACACAATTTCAATCCAGATATGAAGGTGTCTAAACAAGTTCAATGGACATTCAGGCTTTTAACTTGTTTCCTTACATGGAAGCAAACTTTTATCCCAACAGAAACAGATTTAGAGCTGGGAAAAAATATAAATTTTCTTGAAATTGACCTAATATCTACAATTAAAAAACTGAAAAACCTCTTATACTAATTAAAAAAAGAGCTATCATTCCCCATGATTTTTTTTAAAACTCATGGTTTGGTTTGGGGTTAAGCATGGAAGGAAACTGGAAAGGAAAAAACTACTCCACAAGTAGTTCAGTCAAGTAGTAGTTGTTGTGAAACACACGATTTCAAGTAAGTGTTATTTTGTTTTTTTAAATAAAAATTTGAACTTCTTAAACTTGATACATAATTATTAAATTTAAACCTATAATTTTTTATTAACATTTATTTTTGTCACTAAAACAAAATAAATATCTGACTATAGTAATCATGCTAACTCATTAAAAAATTATATGAGAAAAATCAGAGTCATATTGGAGAAGACTGCCTAGTAGCATGAGCCCTATGGTATCTTGAAGTTTCACGTTTCTCCCATTGATAAGGGCTAATACATATCGCACTTCTTTGTATGCCTGCAACATCATGTTTGTATTGATATATTATGTATTCAGAGGCTTTTAAACGGGCAAGGGCTTTTTGCACTGTAAATTTTAATATCAATGTTTATATGTTATCAGCATTTTGCCAAACTGTTTCACAGTTTTGTAACCAAAAAATTTATTTTTAAGTAAAGTGAATGTAAGAGGACTAATTTGATCTGATTAGTAAGCATATTACATAAGTGCAAATATATTGCACTTTATGCAATATATTTGCTTTGATTTTTAACCTATTTTAAAACTCTGTTATAAGATACTGGTAAATAAAGTAACCACAAAATCTAAATATAAATATAGTTTTTTCACAATTTAAAAAGAAAAACACTCTGCCTCTACCTCACAGTCTGTGGAGTGCCTGTCTTTAGCTTCTTGAGACATCTGTTGCAATTTGTTGTAAAGTTAGTATTTTATCTATTGATCTATTATCTTATTCCATATCATATCAGCAGGATGCCTGGACATTACGCAGTCGATTCAATTATTTGATGAACTCATTCAAGAAGAGACGGTTCTGTGGGAATGCACCAACCAGCTGAGATCTAATGAATCGGCAACTGCTGCTGTTATTTCTCAGCTGAGAGAGGCGATCCAACAAGAGGTAATAATTACAGCTCACAGTGATCCTAATGCTATGGTACTATAATTACGCCGTAAGGCGTTTCCCTCTCAAATCAACTCCCCCAAATATTTTTCTGTCCTAATCTTAACGATTAGATCTTTTGTTAGACGATTGAACAAAAATCAGCAATCTGATTTAATAAAAAATATTTTAAAATCTTGGAATGCAGGCCAATACAGAGCACTGGAGCATGGACACGTGGGAGGAGCAGCAGACAGAAGAGGCTGCAGTTTCCGGGGAACGCATGGGATGGATTACCAGGCACAAAATATCCCTAGGAATTGCCAGAGCGCTTGCATTTCTCCACAATGGGTCATCCTCGCCGATCGTTCATGGAGGCCTGACACCGTTTAATGTGCTGCTAGATGCCAATTTTCAACCCCGTGTGGCTGAATCCGGGATCAAAGACCTTTTAAAAGTATCAACCAGCCCAGAAATCCTAAATTCTGTGTATGTTGCTCCTGAATCTCTTGACACTTTTAATCAAGGTGCAAAGGCCGATGTCTATAGTTTTGGGGTTGTATTATTAGAACTGGTCACGGGCAGAAGGGCTTCTGATGGTGGTTTTCCTGGTGGATTCAAAGGGAATTTGGTTGATTGGGTCCGTTCTCTGATGAAAGAAAACCATGGCGTTACTGCACTGAACACAAGACTGTCCAATTCTGCTCCTACAACCCAAATGCTGGATATAACTAATGTGGAGCATTCAGCTTCCAAAACATGGATTTGCCTCCTCTTTTGCACAAGAGTGTTTATAAACTAAGTTTAAGAACCCCACGCTTTTCATCAAGCTTTGATTTTCATTCCAATGAGCTTAATTATGGCATTTTCAAACACATAAACGGAATCAAATGCCTGCTATTGTTTCAGTTTTGATTTTGATCTTAATGAGCTTCATTATGCCGTTTTCAATCACACGATACTCGCTTCTGCATCAGCGTCATAGAAAGAAAGCATTCCTTTTCCAAATACATCCCAATTCTTTGTTTTAAGTTTCAGGGGAATGGGTCTGTGGGGGACACATTGGGGATTCTCCTCTTCTTTATTTTGGGTTCCCACTCTACCCCCAGTTTTGAGAAAGGTGC
Organism: Pinus taeda; assembly: GCA_000404065.3. Taxonomy (NCBI): domain Eukaryota; kingdom Viridiplantae; phylum Streptophyta; class Pinopsida; order Pinales; family Pinaceae; genus Pinus; species Pinus taeda. The sequence continues at coordinate 9,383 of APFE031309344.1, read as the reverse complement.
CCAGTCTGACCACCACTTGGCCTATCCTGGAGGCAAAAGTTTTTAAAAATTCCAATAGATAGAAGGTGCGGAACACCGCAGAAATGAAATCTTAAAATCCACATGCTCTTGGTTAAATTTTGATTTTATCTCAATGAACTTAGTTATGTTGTGAGATATGGAATCCTAGGAACTCTAGCCTTTTGATTGATTTGATTTTGGCCCTAATGAGCTTAGGTATGACATTTTCAATAATAGAAAAAAAATCTTGAAAACACATTGTTTTTTATTAGATTTTGATAAAAACCACATGTTCTTTATTGCATTTTGATTTTTAATCTCGGAGAATAGGCATTTTGATATAATTGCAATCTGAGGTTTATTTCAATTACCTTAGGACACTTCGATCATAATGAGCTCCATGCTTTCTTTCAATCACACAGAAGAAAACTCAAAATCCTAATTCTTTTGAGTAATTTTTGGTGAAAAGCCATATTTAAATATTTTTTATTAAACACAATACATGATTCTTGGAGAATAGGCTTTTTGTTTTGTTTCAATCACAATTCTAGGTGTGTTTCAATTATAGCTCTAACCTTAAGGCAGTTTCAATGACAGGAATGTTACACACAGAGATGTAAAATAGAAATGGGTTATATTTGTATTAGAAAAAAGCGACAGCTGAGTTGGGCAGCTTAGCGCAACAAAAAAAAAGATGTTGTTAACAAAAACCACCATATCTATCTAGCTGTATGTGTTGGGAATGCTTTCGATTAAATTTTGATTTTGATTTTAATGAGCTTTATTATGGTATTTTCTATCATAGCAACGAAACCTTAACATCCCCATGCTTTTGATTTTGATCTAATTAACTTAATTATAGTGTTTTCAATAACAGAAACCAAATCTTGCATTTGATTAAAGTATGGTTTTGATCTTAATGAGCTTAGTTATACAATTTTCAATCGCAAAAACAGAATCTCAAAACCCCGCTTTTGATTAAATTTTTATTTTGATCTTATTGAGCTTAATTATGGCATTTTTAATCACAGAAACACAATTTTTTTCTATTAAATTTTTATTTTGTTTGTAACAAGGTTAATTATGGCATTTTCAATCACAGAAACGAAACCTTAAGAACCCCACGCTTTTGATCAAGCTTTGATTTTCATTTCAATGAGCTTAATTATGGCATTTCCAACCACAGAAACAGAATCAAATGCCTTCTGTTGTTTCAGTGTTGATTTTGATCTTAATGAGCTTCATTATGGCGTTTTCAATCATAGGAATGAAACTTTAAGAATCCCATGTTTTTTATTAAACTCTAATTTTTGATCTTATTGACATTAGTTATGGCGATTACAAGCATAGAAACTAAATTTCAAAAATCTGAATTTTAATCTTGATCTTAATGAGTTTTATTATGGTGTTTTTGATCACAGAAACCAAATCTCAAGAACGCCCGAGTTTGATTGTTATCTTAGTGAGCTTCATTATGGCATTGTTAGTCATAGAAACGGAACATCAAGAACCTCATGTCTTTGATGAAATTTTTGTTATGATCTTAATGAGCTTATTTATGCTGTTTTAAATTAGAGAAACGAAATCTAAGAACCTCATGCTTTTGATTTTCATGCGGACACATGACATCCACATCTACTCCCTTCCGCATCAGCATCATAGAAAGAAAGCATTCCTTTTCCAAATACATCCCAATTCTCTGTTTTAAGTTTCAGGGGAATGGGTCTGTGGGGGACACATTGGGGATTCTCCTCTTCTTTATTTTGGATTCCCACTCTGCCCCCAGTTTTGAGCAAGGTGCCCATTCTGTCTACCACTTGGCCTATCCTGGAGGCAAAAGTTTTTAAAAATTCCAATAGATAGAAGGTGCGGAACACCACATAAATGAAATCTTAAAATCCCCATGCTCTTGGTTAAATTTTGATTTTATCTCAATGAACTTAATTATGTTGTCAGATATGGAATCCTAGGAACTCTAGCCTTTTGATTGATTTGATTTGACCCTAATGAGCTTAGGTATGACATTTTCAATAATAGAAAAAAAATCTTGAAAAAACTTTGTTTTTTATTAGATTTTGGTAAAAACCACATGTTCTTTATTGCATTTTGATTTTTAATCTGGGAGAATAGGCATTTTGATATAATTGCAATCTAAGGTTTATTTCAATTACCTTAGGACACTTCGATCATAATGAGCTCCATGCTTTCTTTCAATCACACAGAAGAAAACTCAAAATCCTGATTCTTTTGAGTAATTTTTGGTGAAAAGCCATATTTAAATATTTTTTATTAAACACAATACATGATTCTCGGAGAATAGGCTTTTTGTTTTGTTTCAATCACAATTCTAGGTGTGTTTCAATTATAGCTCTGACCTTAAGGCAGTTTCAATGACAGGAATGTTACACACAGAGATGTAAAATAGAAATGGGAAATATTTGTATTAGAAAAAAGCCACAGCTGAGTTGGGCAGCTTAGCGCAACAAAAAAAAAAGATGCTGTTAACAAAAACCACCATATCTATCTAGCTGTATGTGTTGGGGATGCTTTCGATTAAATTTTGATTTTGATTTTAATGAGCTTTATTATGGTTTTTTTTTATCACAGCAACGAAACCTTAACATCCCCATGCTTTTGATTTTGATCTAATTAACTTAATTATAGTGTTTTCAATAACAGAAACCAAATCTTGCATTTGATTAAAGTACAGTTTTGATCTTAATGAGCTTAGTTATACAATTTTCAATCACAGAAACAGAATCTCAAAACCCCACTTTTGATTAAATTTTGATTTTGATCTTATTGAGCTTAATTATGGCGTTTTTAATCACAGAAACAAAATCTTTTTCTATTAAATTTTTATTTTGTTTGTAACAAGGTTAATTATGGCATTTTTAATCACAGAAACGAAACCTTAAGAACCTCATGTCTTTGATGAAATTTTTGTTATGATCTTAATGAGCTTATTTATGGTGTTTTAAATCAGAGAAACGAAATCTAAGAACCTGATGCTTTTGATTTCAATACGGACACACGACATGCACATCTACTCCCTTCTGCATCAACATCATAGAAAGAAAGCATTCCTTTTCCAAATACGTCCCAATTCTCTATTTTAAGTTCCAGGGGAATGGGTCCGTGGGGGATACATTGGGGATTCTCGTGTTCTTTATTTTGGGTTCCCACTATGCCCCCAATTTTGAGCAAGGCGCCCATTCTGTCTACCACTTGGCCTATCCTGGAGGCAAAAGTTTTTAAAAATTCCAATAGATAGAAGGTGCAGAACACCACAGAAATGAAATCTTAAAATCCCCATGCTTTTGGTTAAATTTTGATTTTATCTCAATGAACTTAATTACGTTGTCACATATGGAATCCTAGGAACTCTAGGCTTTTGATTGATTTGATTTTGACCCTAATTAGCTCAGGTATGACATTTTCAATCATAGAAGCAAAATCTTGAAAACACATTGTTTTTTTATAAGATTTTGATAAAAACCTCATGTTCTTTATTCAAGCAGAATAGCAAGAAAGAAATATGCGTCTCCAACTATGCATAAATCTCCAATGGTATTCAGTATGCCATAATTCACCGTGCATCTTCAACTAACAATATATAAATCCCCATGGCAAAGGTAACTTCATTTCCATTTATCCCAAATTCATTTTAACACAACTCACTTGCAAAGTATTACTAATAAATTTCCACAACCGATTTACATATTACAACTTCTAACAAAATATACATTTCGTAGGTTCATTACTGCTTCTTCAGGTCTTCGATGCCTCCAACAAGTTTTGATACAATGTCAAATATGGAATGACAAGCACAAAGTTCTTTAGAATATTATATTCACTATTTCTATTTTCCATTTGAAACTTGAAAAATAATGTTTCAGATCAAGTACCATTTTGATAGTTTATGTCTTCACAACCGATTCATTATCAATGGGTTTTAACATATTTTGTTAACAAATTCAATTTATTTCAATGAATATAATACATGTTTTCAGTGTCTTCGTATTAATTAAATTTCTTGTTTGATTAATGATTTCTTAAATAACCCTATCCAAATTGATATGGATACTCAGTTCTTGTTCGCGTTTCACGTGAATTCATTCCTTTACCTTCACCTTAAACTACACAATTTCAATCCAGATATGAAGGTGTCTAAACAAGTTCAATGGACATTCAGGCTTTTAACTTGTTTCCTTACATGGAAGCAAACTTTTATCCCAACAGAAACAGATTTAGAGCTGGGAAAAAATATAAATTTTCTTGAAATTGACCTAATATCTACAATTAAAAAACTGAAAAACCTCTTATACTAATTAAAAAAAGAGCTATCATTCCCCATGATTTTTTTTAAAACTCATGGTTTGGTTTGGGGTTAAGCATGGAAGCAAACTGGAAAGGAAAAAACTGCTCCACAAGTAGTTCAGTCAAGTAGTAGTTGTTGTGAAACACAGGATTTCAAGTAAGTGTTATTTTGTTTTTTTAAATAAAAATTTGAACTTTCCTTTAAACTTGACTACATAATTTATTAATTTAAACCTATAATTTTTTTATTAACATATTTTTTGTCACTTAAAAAACAAAAATTAATATTCTGACTATAGTAATTCATGCTTAACTCATTAAAAATTATATGAGGAAAAATCAGAGTCTATTGGAGAAGACTGCTAGTACATGAGCCTATGGTATCTTGAAGTTTCAGTTTCTCCATTTGATAAGGGCAATACATATCGCACTTCTTTGTATGCCTGCGACATCATGTTTGTACTGATATATTATGTATTCAGAGGCTTTTAAATGGGCAAGGGCTTTTTTTACTGTAAATTTTAATATCTATGTTTATATGTTATCAGCATTTTGCCAATAACCAAAAAAATTATTTTTAAGTAAAGTGAATGTAAGAGGACTAATTTGATCTGATTAGTAAACATATTACATAAGTGCAAATATATTGCACTTTATGCAATATATTTGCTTTGATTTTTAACCTATTTTAAAACTCTGTTATAAGATACTGGTAAATAAAGTAACCACAAAATCTAAATATAAATATAGTTTTTTCACAATTTAAAAAGAAAAACACTCTACCTCTACCTCACAGTCTGTGGAGTGCCTGGCTTTAGCTTCTTGAGACATCTGTTGCAATTTGTTGTAAAGTTAGTATTTTATCTATTGATCTATTATCTTATTCCATATCATATCAGCAGGATGCCTGGACATTACGCAGTCGATTCAATTATCTGATGAACTCATTCAAGAAGAGACGGTTCTGTGGGAATGCACCAACCAGCTGAGATCTAATGAATCGACAACTGCTGCTGTTAATTCTCAGCTGAGAGAGGTGATCCAACAAGAGGTAATAATTACAGCTCACAGTGATCCTAATGCTATGGTACTATAATTACGCCGTAAGGTGTTTCCCTCTCAAATCAACTCCCCCAAATATTTTTCTGTCCTAATCTTAACGATTAGATCTTTTGTTAGACGATTGAACAAAAATCAGCAATCTAATTTAATAAAAAATATTTTAAAATCCTGGAATGCAGGCCAATACAGAGCACTGGAGCATGGACACGTGGGAGGAGCAGCAGACAGAAGAGGCTGCAGTTTCCAGGGAACGCATGGGATGGATTACCAGGCACAAAATATCCCTAGGAATCGCCAAAGCACTTGCATTTCTCCACAATGGGTCATCCTCGCCGATCGTTCATGGAGGCCTGACACCGTTTAATGTGCTGTTAGATGCCAATTTTCAACCCCGTGTGGCTAAATCCAGGATCAAAGACCTTTTAAAAGTATCAGCTAGCCCGGAAATCCTAAATTCTGTGTATGCTGCTCCTGAATCTCTTGACACGTTTAATCAAGGTGCAAAGGCCGATGTCTATAGTTTTGGGGTTGTATTATTAGAACTGGTCACGGGCAGAAGGGCTTCTGATGGTGGTTTTCCTGGTGGATTCAAAGGGAACTTGGCTGATTGGGTCCGTTCTCTGATGAAAGAAAACCATGGCGTTACTGCACTGAACACAAGACTGTCCAATTCTGCTCCTACAACCCAAATGCTGGATATAACTAACGTGGAGCATTCAGCTTCCAAAACATGGATTTGCCTCCTCTTTTGCACAAGAGTGTTTATAAACTAAGTTTAAGAACCCCATGCTTTTCATCAAGCTTTGATTTTCATTCCAATGAGCTTAATTATGGCATTTTCAAACACAGAAACAGAATCAAATGTCTGCTATTGTTTCAGTTTTGATTTTGATCTTAATGAGCTTCATTATGCCGTTTTCAATCACACGATACTCCCTTCTGCATCAGCATCATAGAAAGAAAGCATTCCTTTTCCAAATACATCCCAATTCTTTGTTTTAAGTTTCAAGGGAATGGGTCTGTGGGGGACACATTGGGGATTCTCCTCTGCTTTATTTTGGGTTCCCACTCTACCCCCAGTTTTGAGCAAGGTGCCCATTCTGACTTCCACTTGGCCTATCCTGGAGGCAAAAGTTTCTAAAAATTCCAATAGATAGAAGGTGCGGAACACCGCGGAAATGAAATCTTAAAATCCACATGCTCTTGGTTAAATTTTGATTTTATCTCAATGAACTTAGTTATGTTGTGAGATATGGAATCCTAGGAACTCTAGCCTTTTGATTGATTTGATTTTGGCCCTAATGAGCTTAGGTATGACATTTTCAATAATTGAAAAAAAATCTTGAAAACACATTGTTTTTTATTAGATTTTGATAAAAACCACATGTTCTTTATTGCATTTTGATTTTTAATCTCGGAGAATAGGCATTTTGATATAATTGCATTCTGAGTTTTATTTCAATTACCTTAGGACACTTCGATCATAATGAGCTCCATGCTTTTGATATAATTGCAATTTGAGGTTTAATTCAATTACCTTAGGACACTTCGATCATAATGAGCTCCATGCTTTCTTTCAATCACAGAGAAGAAAACTCAAAATCCTGATTCTTTTGAGTAATTTTTGGTGAAAAGGCATATTTAAATATTTTTTATTAAACACAATACATGATTCTTGGAGAATAGGCTTTTTGTTTTGTTTCAATCACAATTCTAGGTGTGTTTCAATTATAGCTCTAACCTTAAGGCAGTTTCAATGATAGGAATGTTACACACAGAGATGTAAAATAGAAATGGGTGATATTTGTATTAGAAAAAAGCCACAGCTGAGTTGGGCAGCTTAGCGCAACAAAAAAAAAGATGTTGTTAACAAAAACCACCATATCTATCTAGCTGTATGTGTTGGGAATGCTTTCGATTAAATTTTGATTTTGATTTTAATGAGCTTTATTATGGTATTTTCTATCATAGCAACGAAACCTTAACATCCCCATGCTTTTGATTTTGATCTAATTAACTTAATTATAGTGTTTTCAATAACAGAAACCAAATCTTGCATTTGATTAAAGTATGGTTTTGATCTTAATGAGCTTAGTTATACAATTTTCAATCGCAAAAACAGAATCTCAAAACCCCGCTTTTGATTAAATTTTGATTTTGATCTTATTGAGCTTAATTATGGCGTTTTTAATCACAGAAACACAATTTTTTTCTATTAAATTTTTATTTTGTTTGTAACAAGGTTAATTATGGCATTTTCAATCAGAGAAACGAAACCTTAAGAACCCCACGCTTTTGATCAAGCTTTGATTTTCATTTCAATGAGCTTAATTATGGCATTTCCAACCACAGAAATAGAATCAAACGCCTTCTGTTGTTTCAGTGTTGATTTTGATCTTAATGAGCTTCATTATGGCGTTTTCAATCATAGGAATGAAACTTTAAGAATCCCATGTTTTTTATTAAACTCTAATTTTTGATCTTATTGACATTAGTTATGGCGATTACAAGCATAGAAACTAAATTTCAAAAATCTGAATTTTAATCTTGATCTTAATGAGTTTAATTATGGTGTTTTTGATCACAGAAACCAAATCTCAACAACGCCCGAGTTTGATTGTTATCTTAGTGAGCTTCATTATGGCATTGTTAGTCACAGAAACGGAACATCAAGAACCTCATGTCTTTGATGAAATTTTTGTTATGATCTTAATGAGCTTATTTATGCTGTTTTAAATCAGAGAAACGAAATCTAAGAACCTCATGCTTTTGATTTCCATGCGGACACATGACATCCACATCTACTCCCTTCCGCATCAGCATCATAGAAAGAAAGCATTCCTTTTCCAAATACATCCCAATTCTCTGTTTTAAGTTTCAGGGGAATGGGTTTGTGGGGCACACATTGGGGATTCTCCTCTTCTTTATTTTGGATTCCCACTCTGCCCCCAGTTTTGAGCAAGGTTCCCATTCTGTCTACCACTTGGCCTATCTTGGAGGCAAAAGTTTTTAAAAATTCCAATAGATAGAAGGTGCGAAACACCACAGAAATGAAATCTTAAAATCCCCATGCTCTTGGTTAAATTTTGATTTTATCTCAATGAACTTAATTATGTTGTCAGATATGGAATCCTAGGAACTCTAGCCTTTTGATTGATTTGATTTGACCCTAATGAGCTTAGGTATGACATTTTCAATAATAGAAAAAAAATCTTGAAAAAACTTTGCTTTTTATTAGATTTTGATAAAAGCCACATGTTCTTTATTGCATTTTGATTTTTAATCTGGGAGAATAGGCATTTTGATATAATTGCAATCTAAGGTTTATTTCAATTACCTTAGGACACTTTGACCATAATGAGCTCCATGCTTTCTTTCAATCACACAGAAGAAAACTCAAAATCCTGATTGTTTTGAGTAATTTTTGGTGAAAAGCCATATTTAAATATTTTTTATTAAACACAATACATGATTCTCGGAGAATAGGCTTTTTGTTTTGTTTCAATCACAATTCTAGGTGTGTTTCAATTATAGCTCTGACCTTAAGGCAGTTTCAATGACAGGAATGTTACACACAAAGATGTAAAATAGAAATGGGAAATATTTGTATTAGAAAAAAGCCACAACTGAGTTGGGCAGCTTAGCGCAACAAAAAAAAAAGATGCTGTTAACAAAAACCACCATATCCATCTAGCTGTATGTGTTTGGGATGCTTTCGATTAAATTTTGATTTTGATTTTAATGAGCTTTATTATGGTTTTTTTTATCACAGCAACAAAACCTTAACATCCCCATGCTTTTGATTTTGATCTAATTAACTTAATTATAGTGTTTTCAATAACAGAAACCAAATCTTGCATTTTATTAAAGTACAGTTTTGATCTTAATGAGGTTAGTTATACAATTTTCAATCACAGAAACAAAATCTCAAAACCCCACTTTTGATTAAATTTTGATTTTGATCTTATTGAGCTTAATTATGGCGTTTTTAATCACAGAAA
>APFE031309342.1:0-16596 GCA_000404065.3 Pinus taeda | reverse complement strand
AATAATGTTGAAAATTTAATTCAAAAATAAAATAAAATTATTAAATAAGATTAGTATTTATATGGTGATTTTTAATTCAATTTATACATTCTCAAAATGATTGAAATATATTTTAACCAAATAAAATTAAAGAAGAGAAATAAAAAATAGAAATCTCATTATAATTAAACATACTTAATAAATTTCAATTTTAATACTTAGTAAACATACTTAATCAATTTCAAATAAAGAAGCATACAAAGTACAAGTTGAAATAAAGAAACATAAAATATACAAACTCAACTAAACACACAACATACAATTTCACGTCAATAAAGGAAAACATTAAAATATGCATATACATTAAAATATGCTTATGCAGCTTTAAACAAAAGTAAACTCATAATATACAAATTAAAATCTACATTATACATACACATTGAAATTCAGAATTAAAAACAACAAACACGTGATTACAATTTCAAATTACATACATATATTCATAAATAAACATTCATACAACTATTCATATATAAGCAATTCAAACAAGTAAATACACAATTCAACAAAACACACGGTCAAAACCACTCACATATACATGCAATTCAACTAAACACACGATTTCACAATTTAAAATGAATAAACAAATATGGTACACAATTTGAATTCAAAATATTAACATAAATACATAAACATTTTCAAAATCTGAAAATATATATATAGAAACTCGAATAAGTAAATATTTATCCTACTATTTTACCAAGTATATACATGCAGTGGAATATAAAATTTAAACACATACATTCACAAACATTGACAAAACCACCTACACATACAAAACTTTGAAAAAACATGTTCTCTCATGTATATGAAATTTCAGACAATGCCTAGAATAAAAATTTAAATACAATTTTAAATTTTTAAATATCAAACACCAAATACGAATTCAAATACAAAAACACATAATATACAATTCCAAATAAGGAAATACGCATCATACAATGTCAATGTCAAGTCAATTCAAAGAGAGACATTCAAACATGCCATCACAACATTAAATAAGCTAACACACAATATACAAAGTAAAACTTGTGCACTATTTGCGTTCTAAAATTAATTACAATAACAATTCAATACAACAAACATACTATTACAATTTCAAGTCACATATAATACACACACACACACACACACACACACACACACACATATATATATATATATATTCAATTTCAAATAAAGAAACATGCAAAGTACAAGTTGAAATAAAGAAACATACAATATACAAACTCAACTAAATACACAACATACAATTTCACGTCAATAAAGGAAAACACTAAAATATGCTTATGCAACTTTAAACAAAAGTAAACTCATAATATACAAATTAAAATCTACATTGTACATACACATTGAAATTCATAATTAAAAACAACAGACACATGATAACAATTTCAAATTACATACATATATTGATAAATAAGCATTCATACAACTATTAATATATAAGCAATTCTAACGAGCAAACACACAATTCAACTAAGCACACGGTCAAAACCACTCATGCAATTCAACTAAAAATTTTCAAAATCAGAAAAATATATATAGAAATTCGAATAAGTAAATTTGTATCGTACTATTTAACCAAGTATATATAAGAAGCTAAATTATATGTATATACTCTTATCTAATTATATAAATATATAAAATAATACAATATAAAAAGCTTTAAAAACCAATGAAATAGAAAAGGGCAAAAAAAAAATAAGAAAGATTCGAATATGAAGGGCTTGTTAATTAGAGAGATACTTGGCGCCTTTCAATGCATTGTGGAAGATTGTATAATTTGTAATTTTGTAAAAAAAAAATTAAACCTTTTCCAATGTAACTGTGTTTTGGCTTAAATACAATTGGGAAAAGTGTTATAATATGAATGGATGATCATTGAATTGTAAGATAACATGCTTCAAATATAAATGTTGTAGAGTAAATGTGTGTTAAAAAATGTCTTGTGATGCATATGAGTTTAAAGAAATATGGGCAATACAAACAAGAAATACTACACTAGTCAAAGAAGAATGGTGCCCAATCCCCCTTGAGCACTTGGAAGGAGTATTTTGAACCCCTTCCATAAAAATAACTTTATCAATAATTGTGTGCATAATTCTCGTAGAATATTTGAGAAAATAATAGTATATAACTACATCAATATTTACTTTGGGAAAAACACTTTTCCCAAGAATAGAAGGTGAGGTCGTTCCTGTAAGTAGATTTGCGTGCAATACAACATAAATATTAGAGAGAAATATATATTTTTAACAAAATATATCGAAAATCATCAATTTCTTTTTTATATAAAAATAATAATCATTTACATTGCATATATAAATAATGAAAACAAAAATGATCAGTTTCTGTTTTATATAAAAGTAATAATCATTTATATTACATATATATACAATGAAATCAAAATTATGAATTTATTTTTTATATAAAAGTAATAATGATTTATATGGCATATATAAATAATGAAAACAAATTTACCTTCCTTTCAACTTTTCCTAAGCGCATATGTAAAACAGTTATTTATGAGTCATTCCTAGAAACAAGCCTGCAATAATATACACATCATAAATAAATAAACAAATATTGTTATTTATGGAATAATCCAAAATATAATAAGCATAATTTAAATAAAAATATATGTGTAAAACAATTATTTATGAGTCATTCCTAGAAACAAGCCTGCAATAATATACACATCATAAATAAATAAATAAATAAATATTAATATTCATAAAATAATCCAAAAAAAAATAATTTAAATAAAAATATATATGTAAGATAGTTATTTGTGAGTCATTCATGAAAATAAAATAAATAAACAAATATGGTTATTTATAAAATAACCCAAAAAATAGTATGAATTATGATTATGTATCGTAATTAATGATATAATTAATTTGATTTTTAAAATGTATGAGAGGTTTTTCCAGCAGCTGTGTGAAAAATATAAAACAACATATGTACAAGGCCATTTCAATTTACGTAGCTTAAACTATCTCCAAGAAAAAAGAGTAAGAATGGTAGAATTCCCAAAGAAGACGAATAACTATACATATATAACTAAGAATTCCCAATTGACTGGAAAGAAAGAGGTGAGCTAAGATCAATAAAATTTGAATAAACCAGTAACTCATAGAAGGGAGTTGAGGTGTATGTATATATATTAGTAATTTGAAATTGGATATTATATATTAATTTGAAAGTTCAATAAACCTATTGAAAGAAAGGAAGGGTAACCCCAAGATGATAGACGTGGGAAGATGGTTCCATTAATGAGTTTGAACAGAAAATAAATTCATTGGTGGGCAGGTTTAATTGACACATAACACAATACACAGATACATGCGTACATGGTTAAAGTGAATCTGAATCCAAAGACATGCATGCTTACACACGTGGATAGAATTGGTATGGTTAAAATTATGGACTTGAATCTGAATCCAAAGACATGCATGCTTACACACGTGGATAGAATTGGTATGGTTAAAATAATGGAGGAGGAAACATAGCTTTAAATGTAAAACTCATTGGAATGGTGGACACATTTGAGGAGAAAACAAAGCCTTAAATCCATGTCTGGTCAATTTAATAGAACTGGTATGGTGGACACATCCGAGGAGGAAACAGAGCCTTAAATCCATGTCTGATGCACTTGGCACAAGGGTAAAATTATTGAGGAAACAGGGGCTTAAAACGATGGCTGATGCACATGGCACAACACGTTATGGAAAAAAAAGGAAAAAAAACCACCAAACCACACGTTAAAGGAACAAAGAACACAAGACACCACCATGGGTTAATCTAATAAAGAAGAAGAGGTGTTACAGAGGAAAATAAATTAATAATACAGAGACATTGATACTTGAATTCCTAGGGGAGAGGATAAATTGGTGAAGAGCCACATACACAAGGGAATTATTGAGGAGGAATCAAAGGCTTAAATTCAATATAAAATGCCTAAAGCACTATGTTTAAACTAATCAAAAAGAGAGATACATATACAAATACCTGGAATTGGGATTAGATTTAATTTCTTCAGCTAAATAGGTTAGGCAACCACCTATTTTCTTCTTTCATTCATTTCCTTGCCAATAATTTGCAATGCACCCAACAAAAATATAAGGTTATGAAATGGAATTAGTTATCGCACCAGAGCAAAGATGATTAAACACTGAAACAAAATTAAATAGAATTGAATTTGATCCATACAATTTCTGACAGATAAATGATCTCTATAAGCCCAAAAAAACTATTAAACAACTCAACTTAAATCAACTTCCCAGCTCTATCATTGGTGCCATTCCCTTCCCTTCTATTCTAAGCCTCCTCCTCTTATAGAATATTCACATACTCAACCTAAACATCAATAGAAAATAGACCCAAAACTCAAACCACACCGACACAAGCATACCAAATTGGATATAAACATAAAGACTTAACATAGATATATATATAGGGATTCCCGAACTCCTTCCTTCAACGGCTATAAGAGTGTTTTACGGCCTCTAAATTGAGGGTTCATTTTTTATTTGTTTTTTTTTTTAACTTTCAATTCTCGCGCTTTTCTGTTTTTTGGAAACGAATGGGTTGATGCTTTTGCTTTTTTTAAATTTCTATTCTTGTGCTTTCTATTTTGAAAAAGATGCGAGGTAAATGCTTTTATTGCAAGGACCATGAATTTTCCGTCAGGTTCATGGTTTTTCCGTCCACGCTGATGCTTTTGTTGCTAGGTTCATGATTCTTCCGTCCACGCTGATGCTTTTGTTTCCATGTTCATGTTTTTCCCGTCCAGGTTGCACTAATGCTTTTGTTAACAAGCTCATGCTTTTTCCATGCTCTTTCGATCCAGGTTGGGCTGATGCTTTTGTTGCGAGTTTCATTCTTTCTCCATCCACCCAGATGCTTTTGTTGCCAGGTTCATGATTTTTCTGTCCACGCGCTTTTGTTGCCATGTTCATGTTTTTTCGGTCGACGTTGAGCGGCTGATTTGATTGTCAGGTTCATCCTTTTTGGTTGGGTGGATGCTTTTGTTGTTTTTATTCTATTTCAATTAATGCTTTTTCCGAAGGGAAAACAATAGGGTTTCGGTTCATGTTTTTGCTTTTATTTATTTTTTTATTTACTCGTATTACTATATAGATGTTAAGTTTATAATTAAGTGTCTATTTATTTTTCATTTTTTATTTATTTTTCCTATGTTTGAAGTAGGGTGTGGAGGGTGTGGAATAAGATTAGAGAGTGTGATGGATATATTATGTTATTTATTTTTTATTTTATTTAATAGTTGTTATATGAAATTTATTCGATATTAATATAATATTTTATTTAAAATTGTAAAGCAATATGTATATAGGGTAAGTATCTTGATAAATTTACAAAATGTTTTTAATAAATTTTAAAAAGAGCAAGTGGAATTGTGTGTGTGAATTTTTATAATGAGGCATGCTTTTTGGTATTGATAGGAATACAACAATTAGTGTAGTCTATAAATGAAATGGTTGGAAAACTCAAATGAACATCAAAACAGTCACCTCATGATATATTTCACGTAGCCAAGCCAAAAAGAAAATATCATGAACATCTGAAAGCTCCTAATTAAATTTGTATTTAAAACTCATAGTTTATTTGTGTCTTCCATAAACTTTTTTCTATTTATTAGTGGAGTAGGATTCTTGTCCATTTTACTTATCTAGGAAAGAAACTTACTAAGTGCTTTTAGAAATGTAACAGAATGTTGTTTATTAACACTAATGTAGTTGGATTTGAGATTTAACAGTGTATGATGTACTTGGGTGGATGGGATTTTTTTAAACCAATTTGTGTAAACTGCAAGTCAGATATATATTTCTATGAATTATTATTTAGTATTTACATTTTTCAAATATCACTACACTTCCATTTTTATAGGTAGGCTAGTGAAAAACATTTTTTTGTTCTTAATTTCCTAACAAGATGTGCACAGTGTAGACTACATTTTTTTAGCACGCTGACTTTCCCTCTTTTGAATGGCTACTATTCTCAATGTCCCAATTTGATATGGCTTCTTGAGACTTATGATTTTTTTTCCTACCCACATTTTGATTTGATCTTAGGTATGTGCTTAATAGTTTTCTCAAAGTATGCATTTGACCATGAACATTACATGTGCATAAATTAAAATCCAAATTAATTAACTTGATTGTGTGTTCCTATTTAATATTCATGAAAACTATTGTTGTACTCAATGCTCGTTCCAGACATTGATATTAAGGAAATGACCTCAGTTGGTTATAGGAAGAATGTTGGTTTAGATATATATTCTCGAACCATTTTTGGTAATTGGTGAGGATGTCTTGTTTGTTAGTATTTTCCTCATTTTTGGGGGATTCATTTATTCAAAATGCTAGTTGTTTGAATTAAAATGAATAACTAAGCTACATTATTAGCTTGAAAAAAAATCCTTTAATAACTAATGATTTCCCTTATAATTTATAAAAGCTAATGGTAACAAATATTCTTCCATACAATGCTATTAGGTTGATACTATGCAAGATTGAGTCATGATAGATTACAAATAAGCTCAAAACTTTACAATGTAGATAAAGTACAATGTTTGGTAATTTCACACAATTTGCTACATAGTGTTATAAGTTAGTTCAACGTTTACCTCTAATCGTTGATTACCCGCAACAAAAATTTCTATGTCATGACTACATATTTCCCTTACATGACATAACCTGGAATTTTGTTATATTGTCATCTTCAATAGTTAATGTGTTGCATTGAAGAATTATGATAGAATGAGTTAATGTGTTACATTTAAGCATTATGATAAACTTTTCTTCCTTGTTGTCTCAACAAGTGTTGCATACTTGTTATATCCTTTGGGTTTTATTTATTTTAATAATTTCACTATCCAATTTGACATTGAGTTGAAGAGAATCTATTTCAATTTCTCAGAATTACTTTTACTTACAAGGTATGGTAATCATACATATCTTTTTGTGGTGTCTTCACAATTAGTTGTTAGCAGCTGTAGACGTGTCCTTTCTTTCCTTATTTTAGGTTCTTTTTTATTGTTGAGTGGTCTTCCTTAGTAGTCTATGCTCTTTTTTCAAAACAAGAACAAAATATTTTGTTTTGAAAATAGAAGAAATGATATTTCATGCTTAGCTCTTCATCTATGCCCAATGGGAAATTCAAAACAAGCTAAAAATAACCAAAAACATCCACCTTAGTATGTATTACCTTATGGTACTTATTTTAATTTTTAGTTGTTTGAAATTGCCACAAAACTAAAAATAAAAATCACCTTAGCATGTCTTACCTTATGGTACTTATTTTAATTTTTAATTGTTTGAAATAGCTCGAAGAGTAGGAATTTTCGATACAATATCCTTAACTTAGTTTTCATGAAAATTTTGCAATACTTGAAAGAGTTACATATTTAGCACTTTGACTATCCATGATGGAAAATTCAAAACTAAGAAAAATAGATATCTAGTTATGCCTTACTCATGGTACCAAATTTAATTTTCATTGTGTTTCAAACAGCCCCGAGGAGTACTAGATATTAGTAAAATATCCTTAAGTTAGTCTCTAAGAACTGAATCTCTTTTGGAACTTTTTTATATTGTCACATCTTTAACTTTGGGATTAACCTTCAAACCTGGTATTCGAAATGAAGCTTATTTATAGTTCTAGGGATAGAGAAGGAAAAGGTATCTCTTACTTTTCTAAATATCTTTATTGCGACTATTGTTTGACTTTATCATACCAATTTATATTTATTACATTGAGGTTAGGTTTTTTTTGTATCATTAGTTTCTAATGAGTAGATATTTGTGAAGGAATTTGGGAATTAATTAATTCATTGGAAATACTATAACTCTAAATTTAGAAAGTTGTAACATTATTTGAATTTATATATATATATGTTTGTGATTTTGAAAATGTTTTATGTATTTATGTTGATATTTTGAATTCAAACTATGCACCATCATTGTTTGTTCATTTTAAATTGTGTAAGCTTGTGCTTAGTTGAATTGCATGTATATGTGAGTGGTTTTGACGGTGTGTTTAGTTGAATTGTGTGTTTGCTTGTTTGAAATTGCTTATATATGAGTGGTTTCCAGAATGATTATTTTCTTCTGTATTTGGGCACGAAATTGTATATTGCGTGTTTTCCTATTTGAACATGTATTTTGTGTGTTTATTTTATTGAAATTACATATATACGTGAATGGTTATATGAATGTATATTTATGAATATCTTGTCTAATTTGAAATTGTAATCATGTGTTTGTTGTATTGAATTATGAATTTCAATGTGTATGTATAATGTATATTTTAATTTGTATGTTATGAGTTTACTTTTATTTAAAGTTGCATAATCATATTTTGGTGTTTTTTTGTTGACTTGAAATTGTATGTTGTGTGTTAGTTGAATTTGTATATTGTATGTTTGTTTATTTCAACTTTTACTTTCTATATTCCTTTATTCGAAATTGGATATATATGTGCTTATCTATGAATATTTGTATTGTAGGTGACTTGAAATTGCAATAGTGTGTTTGCTGTATTGAATTGTGATTGCAGTTAATTTTGTAGTTTTCTTTTTATTGACTTAAAATTGTATGGTGAATGTTTCCTTATTTTCAATTGTATATTATGTGTTTTTTATTTGAATTTGTATTTTGTGTTTGATATTTACAAATTTTAGATTGTATATTTGCTCATTTAAATTTGTATTGTAGGTGTTGTCTGAAATTGCATATACATGTCAGAACTTCTTTTTTCAAATGTTTGTATGTGTGGGTGGCATTATCAATGTTTGTGAATGTATGTGTTTAAATTTTGTATTCCATTACCTTTGAAATTGTATATTGTATCTTTGTTTATTTGAAATTGATTAAGTATGATTATGAAGTGTTTTGTCAATGAATGCCTGTGTTTGTTATGTTGATTTGTATTAGCGATGAATTTTATTATAAACATGAATATGTGTATTATATATATATTTAATTAAGTCTTATCTTTTTATTGTATAATATTTGTAATATTTATTTATAATATTGAGTTTTAATTATAATGAGATTTGTATTTTTTCTTTTTTCTTTTTTAATTGTATTTGGTTAAGATAAATTTATATCATTTTTAAAATGTATAAATATAATTAAAAATCCATATATATATATATATATATATATATAATATATATATATATAAAGGTCAATAAGTTAATTTGAAGGTTGGCAAAAAAAACATAAACATTTTGATAGCATAATATTTTAAGATAAAAAACATTATTAGTAACTATTTTTAATAAATATTAGTACCACAACAATAATAATGTGAGTAATGCAAAAATTTATCATAATTTATTTTCATTAATTTTAATAAATTAATATGTTTTAAAAAAATATCCATTAACATCATTAATCAGTTAACATATTAAATCAATATAATACCTATTTTTAATAAATATTACTACCAAAACAATAATAATGTGATTAATGCAAAATTTTATCATAATTTTTTTCATTAATGTTGATAGATTAATATGTTTTAAAAAAATATCCATTAACATCATTAATCATTTAACATATTGATGATGATGATGATGATGATAGTAGTTAACATCCACTGAGAACAAATTGGTCTATCGGACCTATAATTTTCTTAGTTTTTAATTGTATGGCTCCTTGTCTTTCTTGGCGAGATTGGAGTTGTAGCTTTATTTTTTTCTCTACAGTCTTCCAACATCCTTTATCTTGCATCTCCTTCATCTCTTCTGGTTCTTGGGACATTGCTGTCTTAGCCTCGCGATCTGTTGTGTTCGTCCTTTTGAAGATAGTTGGAGAAGAAGTTTGGTCTAGGAGATCTGCTTTGTTGTTAAATGAATATTTATTTTGTGCGGTATTCAAATCCTCATAACTATTGATGCTTGAGTGGTCGTCAAGTTCACTTTTTTGTTTTTGGGCGGGGCTTTTTCCCTGCTTGTCTTGACATTTGTTTCTTTCTTTCCCAATTTCTTGTGATTCAGAGTTTTCTCTAGAGCATTCTTATTTGATGACACTATAGTGTTTTTTTTGTGCTCCTTCCCACCATGTAGATTAGTGGTGGTTTTTTCTAGCAGAATTTTTCTAGGAAACTTTTGGGCAATTCTTGTCTAGATGGCCTATATCAAAGCAGGATTGACATCTGAAGAGGACACTTTCATAATCGAGTTTCTGGTTCCACACAAAGTCTTTACTTATTAGGTTTATTTCAGCTGGGAATTCGACACTGAAGTCCATTTCCACAAAAATGCATGTCATGGGTGGTTCAAGCATATTCCTCTGTTTCTAGGCACTTGCAGTAAAGTTCCCCAATTGCATTCCCAATGGTTTTTAATGAGGAGAGATTCTAAAGATGCAAAGGTAGGATTGCCAATCTCACCCAAACCGGTGCTGAGGTTATGACTGTTGTTGAGGGATCAAATGATGGGTTACGTGGCTTCATGAATAGGCATTGCAAGATATATTCAGATTCATTTCTTCTTTCTCGATGTGATCTTTCACTTCTTGAACATTTTTCTTCTTGATATGTCCTTCTATCTTCAGATTTTTAGGAGTGGTAATTCTTTTCAGTGCTTTACAATATATGGTCAGATTCATTTCTTCTTTCTCTGGGGTTAGTTCCTGGTGTATATACTCTTCTTTTGACGTTTCTTGATCCTTTCCTTCCTCCTCTACACAATCAATGTAGAATAATTTCTTCTCACCACACTTATGACCTTTAATGTATTTGTTATTAAAATTGTAACAAAGCCCTTTTTCTCTCTTTTCTTCCAGTTGTTGTGGTGTTGCTCTAAAGAAGGTGTTGCTCTTTGTATCCTTATAATGTGCTATCATTCCCTCCATGAAAATTGATCATGTAACAAGTTGTTTATGACAAAAAATCCCTTTATACCATAAAATTTTATGCGATTCTAAATATGAAGATGCAATATATAACTTTTGTAATAGTGGTGCACCATGTAGATCAAAATATTGCTCCATCTGTAGTATCCAACTTACTGGATCTATTCCATCAAACTTCATAATATCACCTTTTCTTGATTTCAAGAGTGTGATCTTGAAATGACTATAACTATATACTTTCAGATCTCAAAGTTCTAAAATTGTCTCCTGCAGTAGCCATCTGAGTCCTCTTTCTAATGTTGCAAGTTTGATTAGCATTTGATTCTTCAAGAAAGAGTTATGCCCAATCTCCTAAGATGACCTGATTATATAATTTTTTAGTACAACAAACTTGTATGACGTGCCGTGTGTCACTATTTCGACCTTTGGGTTTGAAACTATACACAAAAATCTACAGTCCATCCTCTTTCTGTAACTTCTTACAAAATTTCAATTTCTTGCTCAGAGAGTAAATTATGACGATTTTCCCAAGGTCACCTGTTTAGGACGTAATTTGGGAGTTTGCAAAAACCCTAACTTCCTTAGATCATATATCTGGACATATGGCGAGACACATCTAGCATTCAGACACGCACTTCAGCAACATTTCTTCTCAAATGGGTTTTTGTTTTAGCTTCTGAAATTTCACAGAAAAATAGTTATAGCAAAAATACTACAATGACCTGTTTGGAGCAGCGAAACCCTAAAATCTAAAGCTTTCATACCAAATGTTATGAAACGAGCTCAAAAAAAGATAGAAAAGATAAATGAATTCCTTAGAAATAAGCCTCTTCGAGGGGGCCACCTCCTTTACATTACACAAATGAACAATTATTGGATGATACAAATGACAAGGCCTCCTTTCTATATATAGGACTCTAAGGGGTCATAATATAATCAGAGCTCACATAACGATAATAATGTAAGGGAACAATAATAACAATAGTCGACTTCTATGGGGCATAATAATAACAATATGGGGACTACATGGGCACAAAAATATAATAAGGGGGTTTTATTAATAACAATAATGGGTTACACTAGTAGTATAGGGACCTAACAGTCTAAACCCAAATATTATTGTAAGTGACAGAGATTCCATTTTCACTGGAAATTTTTGGACATAATTGATTTCTTGTCTTGGTAGTCACTTAGCTCATAGCTCATCTTATCATCCTCAATCTGATGGGAAAATTGAAATAGTAAATAAATGTTTGGAAGAATATCTTCGTTGCTTTGTATCTGATAAACGGACAGAATGGTTCAAATGGTTGCCTCTGCCTGAATGGTGGTATAACACTTCCTTCTATACTGCAACAAAAATGACCTCGTTTATGGCACTTTATGGATATCATCAACCATCCATCACATCATATTTAAGAGAAAATTCTAAGGTTCAAGCAGTGGAAGATCACATCGAGCATCAGCAACAAGTTCTCCAACTCTTAAAGGATAACCTCACCTTGGCACAAAATAGAATGAAACAACATGCAAATAAACATCGCAGCAAAAGAAGTTTTGATGTAGGTGATTCGGTATTCATACATCTACAACGATATAAACAAATGTCCCTCAAGAAAGTTAAGAAGGATAACAAATTATCACTAAAGTATTATGGTCTGTACCAGGTGTTGCAAAAGATAGGTACTAAGACATACAAATTGGATCTTCTTGCAACTTCTCGAGTGCACCCAATTTTCCATGTTTCAGGCTTAACGAAGGTTATAAGTGACAAGCTTTCAACTCATACAATATTGCTAGAACTTGATGAAGAAGGAAAAATCATATTAGAAGCTGAAGCAGTTAAAGAAATAAGAACTCGACAGCTACAAAATAGATCAATTTCAGAGTATCTCATCAAGTGGAAGAACTTACCCCTTGAATATTCCACATGGGAGGATGAGAATTTTATACAAAAGCATCCAGAACTACTGAAGCGTTGAGGACAACACCTTTTTGAAGGATAGGGGCATGTTAGGTCCCTACAATATTAGTGATCCCCCCATTACTATTGTTTTTGTATCCCTTACTGTTATTATTGTGCCCTTATTGTCCCCATATTGTTATTATTGTGCCCCATAGAATCCCTCTATTGTTAGTTTTGTGCCTTTATATTATTATTGTTAGGTCGGCTTGGTTATATTGTGACCACATAGACTCTTATATATAGAAAGCAGGTTTTGTCATTTGAATCATCTAAAAATTGTTCATTTGTGTAATGTAAAGGAGGTTGCCCCCTTCAAGAGGCTTATTTCTAAGGCGTTCATCTACCTTTTCTATCTTTTTGGGAGTTGGTTTCATAACAATATGTTGATATACTATTGGTTGCTTAGATAGATACCTAAGTTATGAAAAAACATATTACTATGAAACTCATGTTATTATCAACATCATCATCTTATTATGAATATTACCGTTCTTGTTTATATGTTGATATATTGTTGGTTTCTTACATAGTTACCTAAGTTATGAAAAAAAATCTGATTATGAACATCATCTTCTTATGAACATGGACGACTAATCATAGAATGGATTCTATCTTTTTGACGATAATATATAACTTATTATTTCTCTTCTTAATCCTATAACAATTCTCACTATATTAAGAATTTCTCACTTAAGAAAACATTTAATACATTTATGTATTCAAGCTTTTGTGATCCATAATGAATTAAACAAAGTCTTTAGGTAGAAATCACATTCTCTCATGTGATTTCTACCGAAAGACTTTGTTTAGTTTAATACATCTCACCATGTACCCTCAATTCCTTCTAGTACATTGTAATTTATTGTATTACATATTTGATTCTTCTAATACATTGTAATATTGTATTAAAAATTTAGTTTATTAAAAAAAAAATTATATCTTCAAGTCATTTATATGTAAATTAGTTTTCATAACCTAATTTAATTATATTATAAAAAATGGCTATCTTAATTTCATTCATGATGATAATGATTACATAATTCTTGAATATCAATTATAATATTAATCTCTTATACTTACTAATATTTTATGCTTTTTAATTTTCCAAAACAAAACTTCTTTATAACCCTTTTTCAATTAAATAATGATATCAATATATATATATAACATCATCTTAACATTTTAATTTACATGTTAATTAATATTTTATTATTGAAAACTATAGATAGATTGAATCTCTCGTTTCCTCTCCCTTTTTGCTTCATTGAATGATAATTGTAAAAGTAAAATGTAAAAACACATTGTAGAATGAAAACAATTACTTACATAAACATTGTAAAAATAAATAAATTTTTGATATAATACATAATTAAAGTTATTAACAAAACTATTGAAAATTATAGTTTTGAATTTAATACACAATATAAATAGATGGTATTTTTAACAATAGGTGATATTTTATGTTAAAAATGGAAAATATAATAAATTTTATATAATGAAAAGAATATAAAACACTTCACTATTAAAAAATAATAAATATGTTTTAAATAAGATTTTTTACTAATATATCTAGTATTAGAAAGAACAATTAAATGGAAAATACAATAATTTCATTATAACTTTATTTAATTAAATATTAAAATTCACTAAATTAATATCATGCAATATAAAGATCTAGTGGAAGAACTCTCTTCAATTTTGAAAGAAAACTACAGTAATTTCATTATGATCTTATTTATTAAAATAATAAATTTTAATAAAATAACAATGTGCAACTTGAAAATCTAGTGGGAAAATCCTTTTCAATTTTACAAAAGTTTTAAAAGCATTAAATTAAATTTTACAATTATGATAAAATATATTTATAATAAAGAAAATATAATATATAAAATAAAAAAGCTATAAAGAAATTTAAGCTATATATACGTTGAATAAATTAAGATATTAATAATTAAAATAATGAATATATTACCTTATTGAAACAGGTTCCAACAAAATTCAAGAATATTAAAATTATACATATTCTGAGAAAAAACGCATTTCATAATCATTATAATGCTCCTCGTCATCTTGGGGAAGATCCAATTGACCAAAACTCAATCCTTACAATGTGAAATTTGTTGGTAATTCTTTATATTACCAACAAATACCTAGAGGCATATATATATATAATTAATTATATATAATTAAAGTTTGTTACCATTGCTCCAAATTCCAATGGATCAATTAGATATGTCACTGTATAAAATTAGAAGTTTGTTACATTAATACTTTCTTCCAAATTTATGTGAATTTGTGAGTGACATGACTGATTTTTTTGGCTTCCGGTATTAACAATATTTTAGTGTCGAGTGGAATTATAGTAGGGATGTGTCCTGGAGGAAATTTTATAGAAAATTATATAATATTATAATGAGTTATTTTTATCTATTTCAATGGTAAATTTTGAAAATGTTTTAGAATTGGATGGAACTTTGATATCAATTCGGTTCATATTCTAAAAAATTTTTAAATTTCTAATTGAATTCAATTAGATTTTAAAAATTTATAACTCAAATCAATTGAATAATATAATATTAAAATTATTCGATTAATCCTACAATAATCTCATAATTTCCAAAGAAACAAAATTTAGTTATCAAATTTTATCTAGTGGAAAGAAAATGTTTCAGTGATATGATTATTGTATTTTGTATAGAAGGAAAGAAGCATGTCTTACAAAATACAATTCCAAATTTGAAAGAATTGATTATCCAAATAATAAATTCGACATTGTGAATAAGTAATTATAATATGAAAACTATTTTATTAGTCTGACTATATTAAATATACAAAATTTAGTTATAAAATTTTATTTGCATGGAAAGAAAATGCTTTACTATAATTATTGAATTTTAAATAGATGGAAAACAACATGTCTTACACCAATACAATTGCAAATTTGAAAGAATTTATTATTCAAATAATAAATTAGATATTATTTTGAATTGAATAAATTGCAATATACAAATATTCAAATAGAAACTATGTTTAAAAATCCATTTACAAAGAGACTGATAATATGCTAAATTTTATTATTATTTTTTTATAATATTCTATTTATTACATTTTTTGAATATTTCTGAATATATTATTAAGTGGAATGTACTCTAAACTAAATAAAAGTCTGTTTAAATCACAAATTTAAATTATAAAATTCCCAAAATTTCCCAAAAATACTAAATTTATATACAATCAAAACTCCACAAACAAATATAAAATCAAAAATTAATTCACTAAATTCAATAAACACCTCAAAATATAAATATGAATTTCAACTAGGAAAACTAATGCCCTAAACTTCATTACCAAGTTCCATCTACTCACACTTCTATATGCATTATTTTTGGCGCTACCAATGAAATTTCTAGCGTTATTTTTGGATCATAAACCTGGTCTTTATACTACATGGCCTATGGTACTGTAATTGTAAGTAAGGCCAAAACTGCTAGTTGGCACGGATGTTTGACCGACCATTGGAGACTTTGCAATTCAGAAAACATGTCTAACTATTTCGATAATGTTTGACCGACCATTGGAGACTTTGCAATTCAGAAAACATGTCAACTATTTCGATAAAAAAAAAAACTAGAAAAACCATATAATATATAAAAAGCTATGAATTTATTTAATATATGAGATGTTGATGAGTAAAATAAATAA
>APFE031309340.1:0-10106 GCA_000404065.3 Pinus taeda | reverse complement strand
TTCATGGATATCATAAAGTTACTTGATGGAAATCTATGGAATTTTCTAATAAAGAAAAAATATTGAAATCTGAACCATAAATTTGACAATGCCATATAGTATGATGAAGGAGATTGTGAGTATTTTTTTCAAAGTGAATGAGAACCTCAATGATTTTAATTTTTATTTAAATGTATCAGTACTAAATGGTTTCTTATACTCTCAAAAGGAGAAATGTTTTTATGATTTACCATAATTTGTTGTGACATTGAGTTGATGAGGCAAGCTATTAATCCTTCAGCACTAATAAGAGGATTTTGTCAAATGGAATATTAATGCATCATGAAAATCATCCATGTGATCTCATGGTTTGAACGTTTTATCTAGTTTGTTGTCTTATCACGATTCATTTTGCCATTAAGGCCTTGGGAACTTGACGATATGGTGAATATATCATTTTTTATCTTTAATTGTTGATATCAATGTCACTACTTAACAACACATCCTATGTCATGCATTTTTTGTCATAAAAAATAGCCATGGTCCCTATTCAAACCTTATTTTTTTTTGGTTGTTTAAGAAACTACAATTTCTCTACCTCAATAATTGATTGGGTAACCACTCATTTTCCACTTACTCCAACTAAACTCCTTCAAAATAGGATATATGATATATATATATAATATAATATATATTATATATATATATTATATAATATTTATCTAATATATATATTAATATATATATATTATTATATATATATATATTATATATTATTTATATAATATATAATATATATAGATATAGATTTATATATATTCTATAAGCACATGTAGAAATTTCCATATGTTACATATCATCTTCCGTAACCATCAACAAACCCATGGAACTGAAGGTTTTTACCTCTATCTTCATCATAGAAAATAACATAGTCATTAGTGCCCCATATGTACCTAAATATCCCCTTGACACCTGTCAACTGATATGTTTGAGGGAAGATATTTTCTGGGCTGATGGACGTGATGCCATGTGGTTTCCCTTTTCCTTTACCTCAAAAGATGTTGGTTTTAATTCCGGCATTAACATTTTTTTTTCTTACACAATATCTATTTTAGGCAACATGGAATGGTTCTAGAGTTCCTCAGTTGGGAATTTGAGGAGAGATCATAAAGGTCACAATGCTTTCTAGAAACTTATGCGAATTCTACCCAAATAGCTACCTCAGATTCACTATTAAGTGAAAGTTGCAATCATTTGTTTAATCACTTTATGAAACAAGTCCTAATGCTACTACTAGCTTAGAGAGAAGTTCTCCTGACAAGCTATCCAAAGTAGATGATGTGAAGTAGGACATGGAAAACTATAAAAATATAATATCGTCGGAAATAAGACCATCTATAAATGCCACTGAATAGAATCTAAGTTTCCACGTTAGGAAGAGGAGAATTGTTAAGTCATTAGCAAGGAACCCAAAAGTGGAAGAAAAGGTCTTTATTTGTGGGATCCCATGCTATTAAAAGATGGAAATCTTGTCTCTTTAGAGGATTCCATAGGAAGAGTTCTATGATGTGAAGCAATCCAATATATGATGCATCCACAAATGATAGCATAGTCGGAAATTCTGCTGCAAATTCTACCCAGTGATTATATGCAGATTCATGTGCTTAAAAAGAAGAATTAGAGGGCCTTGTTTGTGGAGGTGTTCCCATGGCTCGTAGAAAAGATCCCTGGAAATATGTTGTTTGAACTTAAACAAAAAATATAGAGAAATGGTACAAAATGTTGCTTATTCTAGGAGGTGATCAAGGTTTTGAGAGAACAAAAGCTGGTGGTATCTTAAGCAGTACCCCCATGAATATTATTTTTGAAACATTTTTTGCTAAAAATGGAAAATCTAGATTGAGAAGGATTTTCCTTTAACCTATTCCAGGTCATATGACGTTGGATGAAGATGGTCAAAATGTTTTGAGATGATTGTTGGTTGAATATGAAGGCTATAATTTACCAATAAGATGGTGCAAGCTCAGGTGGACAAACTTATTATTTTCAAAGGAATAATAGATGAATATGTGACAAAAGTTGTAAGAAGAAATATATGTTTATGTTTATGGATAAATATCAATAAGAACCAAGCAAGGTTTCTACAATTGAAGTTAACTTGAACTATATTATAATGGACGGAGAAACAAGATTCTTGATTAATGATGTAAGGTTGGAAATGTTTTTCATGGATATCATAAAGTTACATGATGGAACTCTATGACATTTTCTAATAAGACAAAAATGTTGAAATTTGAATCAGAAATTTGATAGTGGCATATAGTTTGATGAAGATAATTGTGAGTTTGCTTTTTCACAGCGAATGAGAACCTCAATGAGTTTAATTTTAATTTAAATGTCTTAGTACTAAATGGTTCCTCATATTCTTAAAAGGAGAAATGGTTTTGTGATTTATCATAATCTATTATGACATTGAGTTGATGAGGCAAGCTATCAATCCTAGGGCAATGATAAGAGGTTTTTTTATAGGGAATATTAATGCATCATGAAAATCAACTGTGTCACCTCACAATTTCGATGTTTTTTCAAGTTTGTTGTCTCATGATTCATTGTTGCATAAAGGCCTTGGGAACTTGAATAACTGGTGAATACATCAATATTGATCTTCCATTCTTGATAGCACTGTCATTCTTTAACAACACATCCTATGCCATGTAATTTTTGTCATTTCATGCATTTTTTGTCAATTTTTATCACAACAACTAGGCATGATCCCCTATTCAAACCTAATATCTCTGCATAATTTCTTCAATCAAACGAATTCCTTGGTTGTTTAAGAAACTGAAATTTTCTCTGCCTCAATCCTTGATTGGGCAACCAGTTGTTTCCTTTGACTCCAACTCAAAAATCCTTCAAAACAAGATAAGTAGATAAGGAGAGGTAGGATTTCCATTTTGCATATCATTTGCCCAGTCAGCATCAACAAAGACATGAAGATGAAGGTTTTTACCTTGATCTTCCTTATATAAAATAACATATTCATTAGTGCCCCATATGTTCATAAATATCCCTTGAAACCTATATAGTGATATGTCTTTACACAATTAACAACTGCCTTATGCAAATATGTCTTCAATTTCCTTCATTGAAATGATGTCTGTCATTGAATTTATAGCAAAAGTTCTAAATAAGGATGTGGTAACTAGGCCCTTGTTTGATGTTGATCATATAAAGGTACTAACCTTTGGTTCACACCATTCTTCAGATATCTTATTTGAGACTAAAGAGGTTCTCTTTCTTGACATGCTATTATCAAGGTCTATATGTTGTACTAGTCGCTTGTCACTAATAAATGAGGACAAAGTGTGGCATGTGTGACTGCTATGAGCCCTCTCTTGTCTATAGAAACATTTCTATAGGTTGGGGATTATGACTAATTTTCCAAACAATACCATTTATTATATCCAACAGGTAGTGCCCCAAATTTAATGAAGTTCACTAGACCTTTGAAGGAACTTATGGTGAATGATGTCTGAGGCTAGGTTCGTTTATTTTACTATATTTTTCTAATAAATTTTTAACATTTACTTGTCTTTCTTCACATGCTTCTGTCTCCTACATTATACAATAGAGTTTTTGAATGTAAGGTAAAGCTTATCAAGCCAACAATTGAATCTGTCAATTTTGAAACTTGAATTATTGATATGTTTTGTCATTTTCATTCAAGTTACCAATGTTTTAAAAGTTGTCCCAAAGTGGTGGATACTCATATCTCTTAGTCATTGTGGCCTTTTGTGTGAATCATATTAAAAAATCCTTTATAGGTGTAAAAGTAGAAGTGATAGATAGGGTAAATTTGTGTAGGAAGTACCATATATCTCGATTGACATGACAACCTACTCGGGAATCGATGTATGTCTATTAATGTTTTAGGGACCTATTACACATTACAATCCATTCCTATATACTTAAGATGCATGTGCCAATAAATATATGTTATTATTGATGTCATCTGTGCCATATTTATGCCTTATATTTTGGAATTTTGTTCTAGTCTATAATGATGTAAATTCTCTTCCTATTTATTTCCAATTAGATGAAAGATACACATTTTTTACACTACATGTGCTTAAAATTCGTTTCAAAATGTTAGATCTTTCATTACATAAGTTAGAATCATGTTTAATTTCAAATTTTATGCCTTATGAGACCAAATTGTCTTGATTCTCAATAATCTTGTTTTTTCACAGATTCCTTGTGGATGATTAAATCAACAATGAAATAACTAGTTGAATATTTCCAAGAATTGTATGGATTTATAATACAAGATACTCATTTTACTTGTATTCAAGTGGGAAACACAGAGAATGAAAACTATCTACTAATGGAGTTTTGAACACTAAAATATTAAGGTCTTTGTCTTCTTCCAATAAACATGAAGTGTAATGAGGATGAAACTGATGAGCATTTTGTAGTGTTTCCCCAATATCAAGTTGTCTTAACTATCTGCTTTTCCTAGACAAATTGCAGACTTGCAAGATAGTGGAAGTTCAAAGATATTCAAAGAGATTAAACGCGAAACACATTACTTCTTTGTTAAAAGTTACATGTTCATACCCTTGAGAAATGGAAATAGACATCTTGAAGGTTTTATTTTCTACTGGTAAATGAAGTAGGCAGCCTTTGCATGCTTTCTCAGAAAATTGTTGTTTCTACTTTGGTAATTTGTATCCTTAAATTTTGAATTTGATACTCTATCAATGTATATATGTATATATATGAGGTTTCAATAGAAAATTTCCAAATGACGAAGGAGAACTCTCTTTTTCTACTTGGATTAAGAATGGGGAGGACTAGATCATGAAACCTAACTTTCTATTCCTAACACCAAAGAGAGTGTAATTTAATTGGTTTCTAAAGTGTGATATGTTTGGTCTAAAATTTAGTGACAAACTTGCCTCTGTGGAAGCTCGAGTTCTACCTGCTCCATGGGTAGATACTAAGACTAAGTTTCTTTGTCTAGATTAAACTTGATATGATTTTGATATTTCCAGGAAATCACTTGTATATTTTCTTTCAAGAAATCAATTTCGCGATGTTTGTAATTTACTCATTTTGCATATGTAGTTGAAATACCGCGATGCTGGGAAGGGAAAAGTATGGCTACCCTAGGTAGGTAAGTGGAACATGACAATGACTATATTCTCTTAACTATAATTTCCCTATACGACATACAGGATATATTATATTAAATAGGAAAATAGCCTATGTATAAACTTTGTACTATTGAAATCTTTTATTGTTTTTAAATTGTTAACTAAAATTTACATAGCATGAGATGAAATAGCAAATGGAGGCACAGTTAACCACTAGGCTTGTATCAACTTCTCATGGGGTGTTCAAGAAAGTGGTGCTCTTGTAGTTTGTCAGGAGTTGGTTCAAATGTGCCAAATCTCTAGCATGGCAGGAACATGTGCACCTTGATGACCTTTCATATTCATTCTAGAGTTTGTAATATGATTTTTAGTTTATCCAATGTTGTACAAAAAACTTAGTAAAAGAGCTCCTAATATCTATTATTGGTTTATTTCTTCCCCTGATTGTAGGTATTTAATATTGAACCTGTTATTCCAATATACATGGCACAAACTGACCAGGTTGAAAGAGCTCTAAAAATTGTATACAAATATGTAATGAACAAACTCAGAGGCAGGTAATTGGAGCTCTTCAGAGTCATTCTACCAAAGAAAAATAGGTCTCTATTTTGTCAGTATTTTATTCTTTCTTGAGGATTCAATAATGTTTGTTTATGAATTGAGTTGATTTATTTTGACACCTGAACTATTTACTACTGCATATTTGTTAGGAGAATGAGTACTTTTAGTTATTGGTTCTAATAGTTTTTGTAATACTTGTAGTTTTTTCACACAAGATTGATATGTTGATTGATAATGTGGAGTGACTAGGTAGAGATAGGATAACAAAGAAGCATCCTACCTTATCATGATTGCGTGAATGTTTGAATGAGTGCAGGAGATAAGAATAATCGTTGTCTATATATATCAGATTTCTTAAATTTGTAATCAAATGAAAACAATAATTACAATAAACCACAATCCAATGAATAATATTTACCCAATTAAAACCTAGAGATAAAAAATGGATGCACCAAAAAAACCTATCCTGTATCAAGATAATGGTGAAAAAAATACGTTTTTCTATTTGGTTTTACTGGAATCTGGTAATCGAGTCTTTGTATTGAAAATTGTAAATGCTTTATGGATTTGACATATGATAAAATCTCACCTGCATAATTTGGTTAAAATGGGCATCTCATTGGTCCATTGTGAACATATGATTGAAAAGGATTGTCAAAAAATTTGATACAAGTTGTTGAATTTTCTTGTTACCTGCGTGGCATTGAGTCACCTTAATGGAGGAAAAATAACTGGATAATGGCATACACAATATATAGTATGGTTTCAACTTTTTGGTTATTCATTTTATATTATGGTGTACATTAATTATTGAGAAGTTGTATTGAATCAATCATAGTTATCATAGTTTTATTTTGTTTCATGGTCATTGTGAAAACTCATTTCAGACATGTTCCTTTTGATAGTTTGATCTTAAGTTGTTGACATTCTAAATTTTTTCTTGGTTCTAAAAGTTGTGGGCCTTTTCGTAGCAATAAAAACAGGTACACATAAAGGTTCCAAAGCAAGTGTCTTTGGATATTCCACAAAATATCTTCTGGACTACAAGTTGAGTCTGTACTAGACATTTATCGGGAACTAGGAAAGGTAAGGAAAACGATAATGAAAAAGTACTTAGAGTGCACACTTTTTTATTTCAGGTACGCACTACTTCATTTATTCTATTTCAATAAGTGTCTCTCTTGAAAATGGTTGAGAAATGGCTTAAAACATTCCATCTAGGAATTTATTATTATATTCTTAACATGGAGGATGGGTGGTTTGTCTTTCCTCCAAGAAATGTTTAACTGTCGAGAAAACATGTAGTGAAAGATAGTGATAGGGACTTCTCTGAAACTTTAGTGTGAAGAGGTTCTGAAGAGAAGAA
Organism: Pinus taeda; assembly: GCA_000404065.3. Taxonomy (NCBI): domain Eukaryota; kingdom Viridiplantae; phylum Streptophyta; class Pinopsida; order Pinales; family Pinaceae; genus Pinus; species Pinus taeda. The sequence continues at coordinate 3,044 of APFE031309340.1, read as the reverse complement.
TCTATGAGGTTAGTGTTCAAGGATTTGAATAATTTCCCTAGGGTTTGTCTGGCATATTTATTCTCTATTTATTAGAAAAGTAAATTTTCCTTAGTGAAACAACTAAATCTCTATCGGGTTGATAAATTGTACGTGATGCACAAAAGATTTGGATTTAGTCCTTCAAAATGGAAATACAAATTATTAATTTATATTTTTCTAGCCTCTAAACTTCCATTATAGAATATGAGTTTATGATTGAAACAAAAATCAACAAATGTTTTGAATCCATTATTAGTATTAGTTTAAGAATTAAAATTCACCACTATGTAATGCTCTCTAACATGCCAGAGTTGGAAGAATATTATACCACCTTTGTCATGAACCACATCAAGTACTCATTTCCAAGCATTTATTGGTTCATTCCTAAATATTCCAGGTATATTAGGCAACCGAACAATTTTTTTATCCCAATGCAATATATTTACATGAATCAAATTATTGTTCTTAGGAGAATAGGAACTCTAATTTCTAAGATGAGAGTTGGTAAAAAGTAGTTTTCTTCTGCTATGAAAAGCCTTAGAAAGCCATCCCAAACATCAGATCAAGCTACATTGGTAGCCATGTAGAGTATGACAATATTAGCATGATTTCCTTACTTTCCTATTAGTTGGAGCTAATTGACTCCCTTATTGGTTTACAATACAAGTTTCAGAGAAGTTGACGGGGTTGGAAAATTCTTTTAGAAGCACTTGTAGCAATGGAAGGTTCACCTCTCTTTCACCTTTCGGATCCAACCTACCATCTTCCATTGTTGTTTGTTGCTGGATCTTTGGAAACCTCTCCTACATCATCATTATGATGTAATCAAGTGATATAATCTAGTCCATTGAGTAATGCAATGCTTTTTATTCGATTATGCATTGTCTCTATCTCCTCGAATCTATTGGTTGCATATGATTTCGTAGCATTGCAGTGAGTTGGTAGATTTTGTGCACTTACTTAAGGTGCAAATCTACCCCATTTTATTGTTTTAATTCACCATGTTGGAATATAATCCCAACCACCTTAAATATAATCAATGATTTGTCCTCACTCTTGATCCTTTACAAACAATTCAACAGTGAGTTTTATGTCTGTAGATTAAGTGGATTGTGAATGTATATTTAGTAGTCTAACAAGTAAAAAAAAACTTTAAGGACATCCCTATGAAACTTGAAAAGTACCATTCTGAATGAATAAATATCCAATATCCAATAGTAAAAAGGGGGTTTGTTATATGTAGTTGTCATTTGGATCTGCTTATGCATATCTGTGTGATGATAAGGCATTGGTTTCAACGTTCAAATTACATTATTTGTAATTAACCCACTCGGTGATATTGAGAGTATCTCCCTAGGGGGTTCTCCCACTAAAAATCCACTCCAATCACACTCGAAGTGGGAGCATCTAGGGTGTATAAATGTCATTCATTATACACCCTTGGTAAAGCTAGAAAGTGAACTCTAACATTAAGAAAAAAAATCAAGTTCAAAATTTTATATCGAAAGTGGAAAACTAAGATTGACTACGAGGAATATTTTGTGTGCCTAATCAGAGTGCCAAAGAGAATCAATCAACCTTTACCATAGCTGATAAAATCTCAATAATTTACAAATGCATAGACAAAACAAGGATCTAAGGCTCATGTTAAGTTAATGAATAGTAAGGATGCACTGATATTGCCACCAAAATTAGTCAAGTCAAGTCGACGGAAGATTGATGCTCTTCATTCATAGCTTCCAATGGTGTTAAGAGTTCAAATGAATTTTAACACAAGGTGCTCTATGAAATTTTCCCATGAATTTGAAACTTGAAAATTCAATTGTCAGGAGAGAATCTAGGGATTGCATAAGAGAAATTGTTAAGGCAATAACTAGTTTTCGTTTACAAAGCTCAACCAACATTGTTTGGAAAGGGAAGACATCCTCATAAGCCACCATGGAGGTAAAAGGTAGTGAAATGTTAGGGCCCAAATAGCATCTGGGCATGTCAGAAGAGAAATTGTTGGGGTAATCCTCCTTTGTCTACCTCCTTATGTAGTTCTCCCACTTCAAAGAAAAAAAAGGAATTCTTTACAAACTTTAAAAAATAAATTGTTAGGGTAATATTCCTTTGTCTAAATCCTTGTGATACTATTGTTAGCTACATAGTTTTGCTGGATAAACTTGTGAAATGATTTGAATTTATCCTTTTGGAATGTAAGTCCAATTATTTATTCTTTTAGTATTACTATCCAGAACTTCATGGTTATTCCTTAACAAGGAGTTGTTAGGGTACTACATTTTCCACAAACTATTTGGCCATGTTAGAATGATTAAGTGTTTCCATTGACATTATTATGCATGCGAACTAGTTGTCTACACTAATATATTCACTATAAATGTGACCATTTTATTTACATATTGTCTCCAACCATTTTTGTTATGTTGAAATTATGAGGTTGTTTCTAATGGTACTTTGGTTCTATGACACCTAAAACAATTCTAAATGCAAAGTGTTCCAATGAATAGTGACTAGATAGATCTATGGTTATGCAAATATTGATTACATGACATTTGCCTCATTTAGGAAAAAAAATTGATTTCCTATTTTGGATGGGTGGACGGTTCACTTTAAACGTAGATTTAGGTGCTCCAACTTGTTCATGTGAAACCTACAATGTTTATGTAAGGTGGCTTGGCTTTGTACCTAAATTGAAAGGTAGGGAGGGCCCTTTATCTTTCTTGAATATTGCATATTTGGGTATGATTTATTTGTCAATTTCATATTTGACCTTGGAACACCAATTTTTTCACTTTCTTCAGTCATTGTAGGAGGCTCTTGTGACTTTGTGCAGCACCCATCATAATCAAACTTCACATCCCTACTTAACACTATATTCCTTGTGGCTAGAATCTAGATCTGTTAGCTTTTATCCCTCGAAGATCCCCTTGATGGTCGATGGCTCAAACTTCATCTGTTTAGCATTAGGAACATGAATATAAAGTTATAATTTGAGCAACCGAATCCATAGAAATGTGGTA
>APFE031309338.1:0-18687 GCA_000404065.3 Pinus taeda | reverse complement strand
CTACATAAGTGAAGGTTTTGGTATGTTATGCTTTTTTCGTTTTAAGCTAAAAAAAAAGAGATACATCAATAATTGCTACCACGATATGCAACTAGGGAAACCAAACCAGTGATGGAATAAAAGTATTTTTGTTCCAAAAACAATATTATATACTTTGGTCCTAGCTCTATACTCTTATAATATACTTGAAGGTAAGCAATAACAACTCGATATGAACTAGAGAGTATTATGTGATGGAAACCTGAAAACACAATGTTTCTTTCCTCATTTACAGAAACCCAATTCCTCCATTTCCACAAGACATGTTGCTTTCCTCATTCATAGAAACCCAATTCCTCCATTTCCACAATACTTTGTATCTTTCTGTTACCCGTGTGCAAGCTAGGCCACGAGCTTTGACTGAAAGCATAAGCATGAGGCGAGGGTCTTTCCCAAATCTTGAAGTGTCCAAAGTGCTAACATTCCCTCCTCCTACGTTAGGAAAAAACCAATAGAGGAACCAATAGAGGTCGATACTTGCTCGATACTATTAGAGCAAAATTGCTAAAATGTGCAAGATCTCGACCATTTTGCCATAGTGGAATGTCTTGCCATCAATGCCCTTGATAATTATAATTATTAATAATTAATAGTAATTAAACCAACATAGAGCTTTTTATTTATTTTTAGTTGAGTATGTTTTATTATTATTATTTTTTAATTTAATATTTCATTTTATGGGCATACAACATCTCCATATTAAATTATAGAAACCCCCTGGTTACAAACCAAATTACTATATAATAATTTGAATTAAATCATTTAATTGTTGTTATTCCTTTTTTGCTGGATAGTATTTTATTGTTTATTAATATTTTTTTAAAGTGGAGGCATTAACAATTAAGTATTGTAAATATTAGATTGAAATTTCTAAAAGAGTAATTGAATTGAGTTATCATATTTAAAATTTTTAATAATAATGTTTAAAATTAACTAGAACTTTTGGAAAAGATATAAAAACTTGGTATTTTGGGAAAATTTAAAAAAATGATGAACATTTATAAATTAAATATGTGATTTAAGTATGTTTTAATCAACAATTTTTGTTATTCAAATTTCAATAAAAAATATATATATAATATTTTTACCATCCTACTTAATAGACACACTACACCATACTCTCTGATCAGCGAGAGACTTTAAATAGAAGTCACCTCAGAGAAGAGAGGGCCAAAACTTTAACGGATATTTTTTTTATCAAGCAAAGTCTTTAAGTAGAAGTCACCTAAGAGAAATTTTTGGCCAAAACCAAAAAGTGTAAAAAGCTCTTCCAATATTGGAGTATTATTTTACACATACACATTCAAAGAGTACACCTATTAAACCACTATACTTGCCGTTCAATTAATTTACTATTATATTAATAAAGAACACAAATCTTCATAATTACTTCACTGAGACGAGACTCATAAACAAGGCATATTGACTCTATTGTCACTGGCCCAAGTTGAACCTATGAACCGATTTTTTAAGAGGCACAAATAAATCAAGTCCCTATCCACTTGAACTTAGATTGAGGTCCCAAGCCTGTGTCACGGTAGAGACCATAGGCTAACTGAAGCCTGCCACTTTTGTGCTCACGGTAACCCTCCGTGTCACAAACTCCCGTTGTGTTTGCTAACTGGTCCAACCAATACTGCAACTCCATGCTGTGGGCGTAATCAACGTCGTTAACTGCTGCCGTCAATCTGGTTGAAGCCATTCAAGAATTGATTAGGTTTATCGGGAACAGTTGACAGAAGATGAAGGCTGCGGCAGTGCTGCCGCCATGTCGAAGTACGCAGCATACCCATTGGCAGGTGTCATATGATTTCCAATTATTCAGTGTCAGTCTCAGATCTTTCAAAAAAATATGAAGGTAAATGAGATGGACTCCAGTTGGCCTTTTGTACTTGAATGCTTAACAACACTCAGTAGTCCCATCACCCCACCAAACACCATATTAAGACAGAGCGAGACGGTTCAAGGGAAACCCCTCTCAGAAGAAGAAGATGGCGGACGCCCACACTGACAAACTGTTTAGCTTAGTTTATCGGCAGGTAGTTATAATTCAGTTTAGTTTAGTTTGGCTGGCGAATATGGCGGGTAGTTATATTTCAGTTTAGTTTAGCTTGGCTTGCAAATATAGCAGTTAGCTATAGAAGTGGGATTGTCGTTGTAAGGCGAGGAACATAGCAGGTCAGATCGTTAGAGCCACGCACATTCTTCCCTTTTATAGGAGGCAATCCCTTACGCATGAGTGAAATTTGAATGTTCTTCGTCCTTCGATACAAATTATTTCAGAAAAGAAAGCTGGGACTGGGGAGTCTGGGACAGACTTTCTCTGAATGCATGGCATGCAAAGATGTAACGTACTTTTACTTACTTACAGTTGTTGCATTTTCTCTCAATGCACGTTATCGCATGGCGTGTGTTGTTTAAACGGTATTCTAACGAGGTTTCGAATTTTGTTTTGAAAATAAATTTATGTATGACTTTGATAAAAGTTGGCATAAAGTTTTGTAAATTTAGGTTATGGTTTCAATTTTTGGGTGCCAAGGAAATTTTGGATGGTTCTGAATTTATTTTGGATTTTAGTCATTTGGCAAAACACCGTATCTTATATACAACTAGCATGAATTTATCATAGTCTTAAATTTATCATGTATTAAAAATGATTGCCTTCCAAACATCTTTTTCATAATACTAATTGATTGGGCGGGTGAACTGTCGTGCCAACAATACCCTAAATTTGACTAGATATTGGAAAATACCCTAAAAAATGACATTATTTAACTCCCTATAACCAATACACATTCCAAATTAAAAAAACTCCTACTTTCACTAGGTATACACATTCCAAATTTAAAAAACCTCTCCTTTCACTAGGTATTGTAGGTATCCATTTTTTCATTAACATTTTTTATACCCCTTTATACTTTTTTCATTAACTTTGAGCTCCACTTTTTATACTTGCCAATATAAAAAGCATTTATCTCCTATTATATGCTAAATATATTAATTTTTTCCTCAATATATATTTCCCAATATGAATGCACGTGGTATGATATTGCTCCCCCACTGAAGCCACTTTATATTGAATATAAAATAGCAAAGGAAATGTCATAAGGTAGTAGCATAAGAAAGAGTAGTATAGAAGAAATAAATTCTTAGTGGTCATTGTAGCTTAACTTATGTGAATAATAGATTGGAAATGATTTATTGATTGTTGTTAGATGTTTGTCTTGTTTGTCCTTTGCTAGTGCTGAGTTTGGATAGAATTGTTGTGAGAATGTTCATTTCTTCTACTCATAGTTGAAACCAAATTGGGCAAGATCAATTCCTTTGCAGCGTGACCATAAAGAAGAAATGATTGTGTAAAACTAAATAGTGACAATGTTGGTTACTCTCAACCTTCTTCCCTTATTTGAACACCATCAAAATTGCATCAGTCACCAACATGAAAGGGACGCATAACAAACACAAAAAAAATTGCTTCAAAGGTTGTGCTAATACCAACTAAGATGATATTCTCATCAATCCTACATTCAATCAATGATCGTGATAATTGTATAGATTTTACAATACATATACAAAATATCTATCAATGAATGGTGGTAGACTATGATACCACTATTTTTATTACAACAATGAATATGTACTCTTTGCAAAAATTTCATTTTCAACTTTCCCTTCCCAAAATGACAGATAATGAAATCTTTCATTTCTACAACATATTCCTCTCCAAAGATATATCTAGCCTCTACATTTACATCTTGCTTTGTTAAAAAAAATAAATGAAGCATTCCATGTTATTTTCAAAGATACATCAATATATAATGCTTTTGTCCTATAAAATTAGTAGATTCTAGAGCAGAATGGGAAGGGTGATAATAGGAAAAAGAATTGGATGAATTTGTGATTGAAGATGGGGTGCAAAACTATTTAAAGTAGTATTTGTCCCAGTCAAAGGATGTCACATTGCCAAGGATAGTGCCATTGACATAAAAAGTCTCATTTGCGCTAACATTGCAATAAATAGCCCAAATTATCGACATATAGATGACGACAATTTAAGAAAAAAGATCATTGATTTAAATGTAGAACTATGAATCCTACATTTTTTCTATTTTGAGCTGGCAATCTTGGATTTTGAACATAACTTTATGGGTTATTAAACATTAGACTAGTTGGATTAAAGAAAAAGCGGTTTTTGAGATAGTTTTTGGACACCATTTTGTGGCAAGCATGAATTTAGAGGCTTTGGCCAAATCTACAAAGTGGTGAGGAGGTAAATTTGGGAGGGAGATCATACTTTGAAATTATGTGGCCATAAGGTTGTGCAAAAAGATAAAAGAATGCATCGATACCTTATTAGAATTGTGAGCCTAGGCCTTTCTACTTTGTTTTAATATTTTGATCAATTCTATCTTCCTATAGTGAACTTTCCTTTTACATCTCTTATTGAATTTTTCTCATCCATTTTCCTAAAATTTGTTACATAGCTTCCTTTGTTTATCATTTTTTTTAATCTGTGTGACGGAATTTGTCAACTTATCCCATCTTCCTTTCATTTAAGTTATTCCTTGTTGTCTTCAACTTAAGCTCCATTCCCAAACAATTTCTTTGTCAGAGTAATGATCCTTAGTACCTTATGCTGTTTCTTATTTTGACAATTTCAGGCCTAATTCACTATGCAACACATCCTACAAGATTATATCAAATCTTGTTCAAGGCTACAAGAGGACTAAGGAAAGGGTATACAAGATTATATCAAAGCTTCCAAGCTAAGGATGGTGTTCCTTATATCCATGGATGATGTTCCTTATATCCACGAAGTAGGTAGAGTTTGTGGTAGCTAGAAAAATCATAGACATAACCTAATTTTGGTCCAAAAAGGCAATAACAAATACACTTAGGCAATATAAGAAACTCGTGGGTGGAATGGGTTTCAATGTGTTTCTGTTGTACATGCTTTGTTATGTTAATTAATGGGTGCCATCCAACTTCTTCAAGGCTGCAAGAGGAATAAGGCAAGGGTATTGTCACTAGTGGTAAACTCGAATGACAGAGCTTGCCCCCTAAAATTAGCATTGACATGCTAGTTCTACCCCAAATTGTTGCCCATCGATAGCCATCCCATCTTGGAACCCTTGACCTTCACACCTTTAACAACTTTGTCTTTGGGGACATTACTTATCAGAACCTCATTCCCCCTTACTTTGCACATCGAACTCTGTAAAAACAACAACATCAACAAATAAAACCCTAACATCAAATTCTACAAAAATAAGAAAATCAGCAAATAAAACCTAACATAAGTCCTACGTTCAATTCCCAGGGTCAATGTGATTTCCATGAGATTAAAGTTTTTCCCTACCTCCTGTTTTGGACATTCATGGCGCTGATTCTCAGAGGTGAAACTAGGCATCGTTTCAGAGATAAGAGTGCATTTTTGATATCTCCCTCTCTTGATATGAACACACAGAGGGCAAATGGTTAAAATAAGTTTCCTACGAGTTAAGCTTCTCAATTGTTTTGTTAACTATTAATTTGATAGTTGATTTTTGTTCAATCGTCTAACATTAAATTAAATCTGAAGGTGCAAAGTGGTGGTGGTGGGAGATTCTTCCTCAAAGGGAAAGATGTAATTAACTAAACATTGAAAATGTATGTATTCTTTCTCAAAAGGAAAGACTTAATTAACTAAACATTGAAAATGTGAGTGGGATGGTGTGGAGGATTACTTTTCACTTCATTATATATTCAAATTCTTAGATACATAACATTGAAAATGTACGAGTGGTGTGGGGGATTACTTTTCACTTCATTATAGATTCAAATTATTAGATTTTTTTTTTTAATTTTTTAATTTTTAGTATTTGATAAATAACTTATTGATCATGGTATTCACCTATCTTATTGATTTATGGTATTAATGTGGAATATAGCCTCTTGAAAGGGGAAAGACTAGCCTTGATACTATTTAACTATGACAAGTATACATACTTAATTCTCTCATTTTACATCTCAATGCTTATTTTAACTATTAAATCTATTACAATGGTATAAAAATCTTAATAAAATACTTAAATTTAAATATTCTTAAATCCAAAACTAACTAAAAAAGAAAGAAAGATATATATATATTCTTAAAGTTAAAAACTGATTGATACTATTAAAATAAAAATAAATAAATATAAGAATCTATCTATCTATCGAGTTGCATGTTTTTTGATTTAAACATATTATATCTTAATTTATATATGTAACTATTATATCCATTAAATTTTATAGAAATGTTATTTTCATTTAAGTCTAAATATTCTTAATTACTTAAAAAATATATTTAAACAATATATTTTCTCCATTTAAATATGCTATATCTTAAATTACTTTTTGAACATTAAATCTGATTCATTAAATTATAAAAAATGGTTAACAAAATTTTTAAATCTAAATATTGTGGAGTCAAAATGTTGCAAAACATTAAAATATTACTTAAAATCATAACCTATAAAAATTAAATATGTGTTCAACCTAACATGCTATTTCTCTAGTATGATGGGAAGAGAACATGAAAAATGATGCCTATTAGAGACCTCTTCCTTCGACCATTAGTGATGAGCTATCCAATATCAAAAAGGTTTGAAATCATACATAAGAGATACAATGGGAAACAATAACATAACAATAATGCATTTCTCGGTGAAAGAAAAACCTTTATGATTTTACAAATACAACAATTGGGTTTATTATAAGAATAAATGAATGATGTTGTATGTAGGTGGTTAATCTATGATGATAAATATAGAAATTTCTTTAAGAGATAATAACAACCCTTTATTATAAGAATATATGAACGATGTTGTATGTGGGGGGTTGATTTACGATGACAAATATAGAATTTCTCTCAAGAGATAACAACAACCCCAACAACCCTTTGTCTGGCAAGGAGATTAAAAGATGGGATTAAATTTGCCTACAAATGTTATCATAGTAATTACAAAATGTCATGGATTTTGAGAGTTGTGATTTTTTTTTGGTCTCTTACTAAGAATAAATATAGTTAGCTTTTTTTTTTTTTTTTTTAATCATAACCTATAAAATTTAAATATGTATTCAACCTATCATGTTATTTCTCTAGTATGATGGGAAGAGAACATGAAAAAGGATGCCTATCATAGACCTCTTCATTCAACCATTAGTGATGTGCTATCCAATATAAAGAAGGTTTGAAATCATAATAAGAGATACTAGGGGAACAATAACATAACAATAATGCATTTCTCAGTGAAAGAAACACCTTTATGATTTTACAAATACAACATTTAGGTTTATTATAAGAATAAATGAATGATGTTGTATGTGGGTGGTTGATATATGATGACAAATATAGAATTTCGTTTAAGAGAAACAACAACCCTTTATTATAAGAATAGGTGAATGTTGTATGTGGATGATTGATTTATGATGATAAGTAGAGAATTCCCTTTAAGAGATAACAACAACCCTTTATTATAAGAATAGGTGAATGACATTGTATGTAGGTGAATGTTGTATGTGGATGATTGATTTATGATGACAAATATAGAATTCCCTTTAAGAGATACCAACCACCCTTTATTATAAGAATAGGTGAATGACATTGTATGTGGGTGGTTGATCTATGATGAGAAATATAGAATTTCTTTTAAGAGATAACAACAACCCTTTGCCCAACAAAGAGATTAAAAAAAATGGGATTAAATTTGCCTACAACTATTATCATAGTAATTACAAAATGACATGGATTCGAGAGTTGTGATTTTTTTGTTTTTGTCTCCATAATTAGTTTTTTTTAATGCCTTTGATAGACAGGTCACCAAATCTGATTTTTGAGACTTATGGCTAGAAATTATAAGTATGAATTGGGGCTGATTTTTGAGATTTATTGATGGAAATTATAAGTATGAATTGGGGCTAAGTTCCAGACTTATGAGAGTTAGGGAAGGAAATTGAAAATATGAATTAGAACAAGTTAGATTCGGCAGAACCGACAAGACACGGGTTTTCTCCGTGGGTTTTCTCCAAGAACAGAGTAAAACTTGGGAATTCACTTACACTCAGAAAAAACGGAGTGAAACTAACTTGGGAATTCACTTCGACTCAGGAAAAACCATGCGTTTTTATTGTAGTGCTAAATGCCATCTTAATAGCTACATGCTCAACTTCTTGGGCGTTAATTTGGACATTCTGAGTGTGATTTACAAACCGCAGTGATCTAATTTTGTTTGATATAAAAGTTGATTGAATAATTGGGCCGAAGGAGTAAATAAATCACCTTAACTTTGGCACAATCGGCTAGTAGCCAATATGTTTTCTCAAGATGAAAAAATAAACATATTTAAATAAACAAAATACTTAAATTTCAATAATGTAAGAACTTTGGCACAATTGGCTATCAGCCAATATGTTTTCTAAAGATGAAGAAATAAAAATATTTAAATAACCAAAATACTTAAATTTCAATAATATAAGAACTTGATTACTAATTCAACTTAATGGGGTTAATAGTTATTGTTGTGATTTACTAATGGCATTGCACTGATTTTGTTTGACTGAGTAAGGATTTTATTCATAGAAAATGATACCAATATATTCACATGCACACAATAAGATAACAAGACATTCAAGAAGGCCCAATTGAGCTTCTGACTGTGAAGTTCTTATTTCGGAGGGCTGAAGTTTGATTTCGAGCCTCTCAACTTCAAATTAGTTAAAAACCCAGTAATCTGGAATCTCATGACCAATTACCACATTATCACGGTAAGCAAACAAACGATGGATTGAAGCATAAGATGACAACATCTTTGAATGACATCGTCAGTCCTCTTTATTGAAAACGGAAATGAGAAAACTAAGCATACAAAAAAATTGACATAGTAAATAACAAATTAACATGTGACACTAGACAACATTAATGCAACTGCATGACTTAAAATATTCTACATATTCTGCGAAGAGAAAACATATTTTTCATCAGAACAATGTTATTATTCTGATGTGAGCACTTTTTGCTGTGCTGCAATGCTGTATTTGCTCAGTTTCAATTTCAATACGTCAATACTTCAATTTCAATGATGTAAGGATGTAGGTTGAATAGCGTTACCCGAGGCCCAAATTTACAGTTGAGCCATTAACATGTACAATGTCGCTGAAATTATAAAAAACGGTGGATACATAACCTTGCAACATAGTTATAGAAACCAATTTCATGGTCAAGTCATATGCATTCTAACAAACAACATGTAGCTCAAATAAACAACTAACAACATGCATAAAGCCAATCAAAGCATCTAATCTCTACCCAAAATACACTTAAAAATCAAAATAAAATGCAGATAACAAGAGGGTTCGAGGAAATTATTGGTTGTATCTGGTGCGAAAGAGGCACTAAGAGCACCGATGGCTTGGTTACATAAAGAATTGAATGGTCGACAGATTGAAAACCAATTGGTGCGGGTGTTTCCCTTGTGAGCCACATACATTATTGCGGTTCCTGTTCCAATTCTCTTGTATTTTTCTGCTTTCTCTTTCTCGATATGAACATAGGGAAGGAAAATGGTTAACCATTTTCCATCGGTTAATTTTTTTTTTATTAATTATTATTAATTGATAAATTTGAGAGTTGATTTTTGTTCAATCTTAAGTGCAAGGTAGCACTTGAAAGAGTTTTTGTCAAAGGGAACGCCTTACTACATAATTACACACATAAATTATACACCTCCATGAATTATACACCTCCCTTGTAGCTAGTTCAATACCCTTGAAATATAAATGTTTTTTTCATATTTTTTCAATTAAGAAAAAAAATTCACATCAAGGAATTTGATTCCTCCACACATGATAGGATTTGCATACTAAATATGCCGAGCGCCAAATTTTGTGTTCAACATAGAAAGAACTACACACCTCTCCACACCTCCTTGAGTTACACACCCCCCTTGTAGCCACTTTGATACCCTTGAGATATAATTTTTTTTTTTTTTCAATTAAGAAAATATTTTCACATAAAGGGATTTGATTCCTCCACACATGATAGGATTTGTATATTAAATATGCAGAGTATCAAAATTTGTGTTCAACATAGAAATAATTACACACCTCTCTCATACTAAGTAGTGGCAAATATTTTGAAATCTAGATCTAATTTGAGTATTGTAGAAACTATGGTGTATAATTGTAACTGCTCATGAAATTTTAATCAAAGTCACAAGACACAATCCTACTTTACTTCTCTGTGGAGTTCAATTCACAATTTAGAACATCAATCACAAACATGTAATGAGAAATAACACACATGCACACAATATTTTTCCAAGGGAGAGCAATCTGCTAAAAACCCCTTTGTTGGCTTGCATTATTTCGATGAATAGAGATGTATTACAATTGCTAGCTCAATCTAAGCTCAACGTGCAAGTGACTATCCTCTCTCTCTCTCTGCTCACTCAAAAACTCTGACCTAGACTTAGTCAATTTCTACCTCTGTTGGAGTCCCTATTTCCTTGCACAATTCTTGATAAAATTATGCCCCTATTATTTAGGAATTTCCTCTAAAATGATTTCACAATTCCCAAGGTTGACCATTTGACTACATGCAACACCTGTACACTCAAGACTAGTCTACAACTGATGTTACACTACCTTGGAATCTCCAGCACAACTAGGGAATTCGAATTATCTACATGCACTAGCTATTTTGGGCTGATTGATTAGTTAACTGGATGATCACTAAGTTAAAATGAAGTCCCGCTGCACAACTGGCCTTCCACTAGTTCCTCCAATAGTTAGAACTAGTTTAACTAAAAACAATTAGATAAAACTAAACTAGATCACTAAAATTTAGCAATCACACATGCTTAACTGAACTCCAACTCCTCTAACTTGAATTTACTGAGCTAATTGAGTGAAAAAATCCATGTCACACAAGTTAATTGCTTCCAAGTTGTCTTGTGATGTGGAAATTCAAATTTTCTCAATTTAACCAAGGCAAAATAAGATTGAGACTTTCTTGCTGAATTTTTCAATGCTTCGTCTCAACAAGAAAGGAATTATCAACCACCCTTATCCTACACTTGTGGAACTCAAATTTTGATATGAAATGATCATTTATTAAAAATGATGTAGAACTGATTAACCATTAATGAATTGAATGTTAGCTGAAAGTGCGGAAATCGAGGAAAACTACTTGAGAAGAAGACTTTACGACAACTAATTAAACATAAGAAAGATGCATAACAGAAATGAAAACAATAAAAACACAATGATACCAGAAAACAAAGTTGATTACGGAGTTCATCCCTGATGGACTACGTCTCCAGGTCCACTTTCAAGATGGGCGACCGCTTTATTAAGATTGAAACAGTAGAGGTCGATTACACAGAGAATAGACCAGACTAAATGTGCACGTAGGCACTTCTGATCATTGTCAAAAGGAAACTCCCTGAATGATATTTCCAACTCCTGTCACGGTTCCCAATTCCGACTCCAGATGCTCCTGTTACACTGAAAACAAAACTGCCTATGACCTTTAGAATCTGCAAACAAAAACCAAAAACCACTCTTTCTTTCTATTCAAAGAAGAAAAACTGCCTTTTAAAGGCCTGCATGTACATGAAAACCTCTTTTGGCTAGGTTTGAGGTGAATAGGTTATCTTCTGGATGAGTTTTAGAGCTCGCTCTTGTTGTAAGTTGACACATAGGCTAGTTGCATGGTGGTCACATTAGTTGTATTAATAAACTGCATTAGAAAAACCCAAAAATACCATATGATAACCACATAACCGTTTGTTGTCAGCTAATCGGGTAGAGGAGTATGGTAGTTGCATGTGACCAGCGATGGTCTAATCGTAGGGTACCACCTCTGTGGTCTTCCCCAGCGGTGTCGGCTACCCTCGCGGTGACTGTTTGCATATGTTCGCGTTCTTCCCGTGTGGTTAACTCTGGCGGCGTTCCTACGATGCAGTTGCAGTTCCGATAGTTAACAATACAATGTTCACATGTCATTGTATCGGCTGTGATTAAGACTGCAGTCATTGCTACCCGATGGTCTATCCTGCTCTGATCACATGACCTCTGCTGCAGTGAGAACTCCGCGGTCAACTGGCGGTTTAATACTACGACGGTTTACCTGGTCACATGTATCTGTCTTTTTCCAACGCGGTTTAGAACGCTCTACGGTTTGGACAGTGTTATGGATTGTTTTTTTAATGTTTTATATTGTAATTAAGGCTGAGAGCTAATACAAATAGGTTTTGATGTTAGGTTTTTTATATTAACACGCAACTTTGGTGTTGTGATAGGTTATGACTTAGGTTTTAGATGGTTTAGAACTTAGACAAATGGTTTTAGCATTAGGTTCATGTGTAGTTTTGGTTTTAGATTTAGGATTAGGGTTTAGATTTTACATTAGGTGTAAAATACCCTTTTATAACTAATGTCACAAAGTGACATCAATTTGTCACAATGTGACATAAAACCAAATGCACATTGTCGACACAAGTGACATTTGCGACTACAACATGACAACGAACCATATCAAACCTCTGAAATGGATGACACACCGATGTCGATGATCAACCTGTGAGTTGACAACAAAACCCAAATCGTGCGAGGCGAATGACAACCACATGTTGTCGACCAAATCTTGGTGGAACTGTCGATGAACACAAGTCGACAACCAGATACAAACCCATTACCATGGAAACCATAAACATCACCTGGATAACCTAAACCATAATCAACTCTATTGAAACTGAACTGAATGTTCATGATGTCACGAACACTGACGATGACCCATGCAACTAATCTGATGGGATCCTCCTAGATCAAATTTCCCTCTTGACAAAGCCTTTGTCAAAATGTCAGCATTTTCTTCTTCTGTCAGAATGTATTATAACAACATTATCTGCCTCTACACATAGTCCTATAAATGGTGATGCCATACATCTATATGCTTGGATCGATCATGAAATACAAGATTCTTAGAGAGCTTGATGCAACTATGACTATCACAATAGATCACGGTTGGATCGATCATCTGACCAAACAATCCCACAGGTATCTTTATCATTGAGATAGCCTCACATGTTGCTTGACTTGCAACCATGTATTTTGCTTCCGCCAAGCTAAGCGCCACAGATCTTTGCTTCCCGTTGTACCAAGAAACACGGACCCAAAATTGAAATTCCACTTGATGTACTCTTTCAATCAGATGGAATCTCTGCCCAATCTGTTTCTATGAAGCCACACAACTTCACTCCCTCTGTTTGTCTGTACCATAATCCATACTAGGTAATGCCTCTTAGGTATAGTAAGACATGCTTAGCTACCTTCCAAAATAGTTTGGTCAGCCTAATCATGTAGCTAGTGTACCTCTCAGATGACCTCCTTTTCTTGCGCAAATTTGAGAGAGCTCCCACATTCTCCCTCGCATCTTGCACAAGTCTATCAACTTTCCTAGTTATTTTTCTTCCTTCTCTAAATGGTTATGCTTGAGTGGATGGCTCCACTCTATGCTCCTCAATTTGTGGTTTCTCCAAAACTTCATGAGGTTCCTTCTTTGGAGCTAAAAGATCCTCTTTAGGTGAGATCTGAAGCTCCCTCTCAAGAGAGCACCACATCAATTTCTCCTCATCAAAATTTACATCCCTACGCACAACTGTCATTCTGAGGGAAGGTAAGTATGCATGGTAGTTGTGAAAGGTTTCTGTGTATCCCACAAATACCCCCAACGTGGCTATTGGCTCAAGATTCTTCCTTGATTCTTTGGATACATGGCAGTAAATAGAGGCTCCAAAAATCCTGAAGTGCGACACATCCAACTTTCTCCCTAAGAAATCCTCCTAAAGTGTAATCATACCAAGAATCCGATGAGGACTCCAATTATGAAAATAGACTGTTGTATTTCATTCCTCATCCCACAAATGCAGAGATAAGCCTTAGTCATGTAACATAACTCTCGTTGCTCCCATAATACTCTACTTCTTCCTCTCAGCTACCCCATTCTACTATGGGTTGTGGGGTGCTGTAAAACCTCTTCGAATGCCTTCTTTAAATTTTTTAAATTCATTTGAAACATACTCACCTTCATTATCTCTCCTAAGAGCTTTCACCTTCTTATGGATTTCTTTCTCAACTAGTGCCTTGAATTCTAAGAACTTGGAGAGTGTCTCATCTTTCCTCCACATGAAGAAGATCTAACACTTCCTTGAGAATTCATTAATAAAAAGAAAAAAATATTTATGTCTGATAGTGGAGGTTGTCGAGAAAGGTCCATAGAAATAAGAGTTGATTGTTTCCAAGACCGCATGTGCTTTTCTACCTCAATTATGAAATGTGGATTTTGCATACTTCCCCAAAGTACAACCTTCGTAGACATCTTGCTGTTCAAGTGCTACTTTAGGGAGGCTAGTGGTTATTTGCTACATAACAGTCAAGGCACCATGATGTAAATGACCAAGTCTTTCGTGCTAAAGTTCACTGACATCATTGCTTTTCACTTTCTCCACCTTACTAATGAAGCACAATATTCCACATCAAGTTTATATAAGTTCTTCACATGAACCCCAATCTACTTCACTTATCCCGTGGCCATGTGTCTCAGGAATACTTTCCCTTTACTAAAGATCACATCATAACTACAGTCTTCCAAAACTGCAATAGGGATGAGATTTTTCTTTAGGCCTCGAACGAATAGGACATCCTTGAGTCTAAGAGGGGATCTCATCTCCCTCTGAAAGGTGACGGTACCAATATTGGTTGCACTGTAACTTTCGTTGTCCCCCAAATCAATGTGCATATGGAGATCTTTCTCCTCTAGGTCACTGAAAAACTCTCTACACCTTGCCATGTGGTATGATGCACTTGAGTCCAAGTACCACATGCTCCCCATCAATGTGTTGGGCGTGCATGCGATAAGGGTGAAGTCAATATCGAATTGTGAAGCTAAGGCTTCACCTGCTGCTCCTTCTGAGGTCTTCTTGCTCAACTTTTTGTGTGGACACTTCATGGTATAATGCCTGAATTCATGACAATGAAGCATTTAATTTTGGAAAAATCTTTCTTCTTGCCACCTTGGATGGATTCTGGTTTAGTTTTAGATTTATTCCCGTTTCCCTTCTTTCCCTTTCCAACCAATGTAAATTTTTCTTCATCCTCACCCTTAGATGAAGTCCCAGCTCTGGGGTTCCACCTTAATTCCTCTTGTACCAAATCGGAAAATAAGAATTTCCAATTCGGTAATTTCTCCCTCTCGTTTACCATGTCTTGGTAGCTATGCCAACTTTTTGGAAGGCTTAGAAGAGCTAGGATTACCAAGTCATCTTCTGCAACATTAATGCCAACCCCACCAAGTTCATCACAAACTTGTGTGAACCTGCTCAAACAATGTAGAATAATGTCATTCTTCTACATCTTGATATTTCAAATTTTATTCTTGAGTGACAGTTTCCTGTGGTCACTGCTATTCTCGAACAATTCTTTTAGTGGTTTCGACATTACGAAAGGAGTTTATTTCCCATGGATATTTGAGACAATGTGGTCTCGAACTCCCTCTAATATTATTCTCCTCACCTTGGCTACATCTTTCTTCCATTGGTCTAGGCTTTTTGTATCAGATGCTTGTTGTTTTGCAATATCTGTCTTGACATGTTATAGAAATCCATTGTCATCCAATACTGCCTCGATGCAATCATTTCATGCAATGAAATTTGAGCTGCCTTCCAAGGCATACTCTAGCCTCGGCTTGTTGAAGGTCATATTCCCAAATTTAAAGAGATCATGCTACACTGAATTGAAAATTCCATCCTCTTGAGAAACAACTTCAAAATTGTTGTTCTAATGTGAATCCTACCCTGATACCATATAGAAATTATGGCGTAGAATTGTAACTGATTATGAAATTTTAATCAAAATCACAAGACACAATCCTACTCTACTACTCTGTGGAATTGAATTCAAAATTTATAACACCAATCACAAACATGCAATGAGAAATAACACACATGCACATAATAATTTTCCAAGGGAAAGCAATCTGCTAAAACACCTTTTACTGCTTGCATTAATCTAATGAATAAAGATGTAGTACAATTGCTAGCTTAATCTGAGTTCAAGCTACAAGTGAATAACCTTTCTCTTCGCTCACTGAGAAGCTCTCACCCAGACTTAGTAAAATTATGCCTCTGCTTGAGCCCCTATTTCCTTGCACAATTCTTGAGGAAATTAGGCCCCTATTATTTAGGAACTTCCTCCAAAATGATTTCACAATTTGCAAGGTTGATCATCTGATTGCATGCAACACCTGTACACTCAAGGCTAGTTTACAACTAATGTTACAATGCCTTGGAATCTCCACCACATCTGGGGAAATCGAATTCTCTACATGCACTCGATATTTTGGGTTGATTGATTAGTTAAATGAATGATCATTGATTTAGACTAAACTCCCATTGCACAACTGACCTTCCACTAGTTCCTCTAATAGTTAGAACTAGTTTAACTGAAAAAAAACTAGATATAACTAAACTGGATCACTAAAATTTAGCAATCACACATGCTTAATTGAAATCCAACTCCTCTAACTCAAATTTATTGAGCTAACTCAGTGACAAAAGCCGTGTCACAGAAGTTAACTACATCCAAGTTAGCTGTGGATGTGGAAATCCAAATTTTCTCAATTTGACCAATGAAAAATCAAATTGAGACTTTCTTTTTGTATTTTTCAACAAGTATATGATGCAAAATCTAACACAAAGTGCTTTTCATATTTAACCCTCTATGTCACAAAGGTGACAAACTCTTTCATCCCAAGGATTTTTGGGATTTGAGCTTGTGAGAATTTGTTCTTATTTTAACAATGTTTATTCTCTTCTTTACACTAGACAAGACAAAGATATACTTTTGATTTTCAAGATTTGGGTTGATCATTTCCTTATAATATCTTAATTTCCTTTTTTCCTCCATATTACACCACCATTTCTCTTTAAAATTTGAAGTAATAATATTTTTAGTATTATTCTTATTCTGTAAAATGGTATCTTCCTTTATTCCCCAATGGTCTAACCAAGATCAAACATCCTTTTTCTAATTCCATATCACACCATGATTTCTCTTTAAAATTTGAGGTAATAATATTTTTAATATTATCATTATTCGGAAAAAGTCATGTCTTCCTTTTTTCCCAAATGGTCTAACTAAGATCAACCATCATTATGCCATCCCCATTTCAGCCGAAGATGTTTTTCGCTATTGTTTGAAGCAATTTTAGGAAGCCTATTGTCTTCCGTGTTGTTTAATCTTCTCTTATACATTAGATACATAGCCCTAGATGTTCTCTGATTAGGGAAAAATATTGCTTAAATTAGATATTTGGTCATAGTCATGCTCTTAATGAGGTAATGATTTCTTTAACGAGGAATATATGATAGGGTGTATTTCCATTAATTTTGAGATTTTAAGTTACAAATTTCTTTTGGATCTATCTTTTTCCAACACCCTTTGAAGATACTTCATCCCCAAAGCTCACATCCAAAGAGGGGTAGAGTATTTACACCTCCATATACTATAGTGGTAAAATTTCTCTGTGGAGGTGGGTTCCTTGTCCCACAAACAAGGGGTTCTCATACACCAATTTAGTGTCTGGCTTAACAATGTCCTTAAAATTAGATTGTTCTTATTATTAATATAACAAGAATAATCATAGTCTCAATGAGGAGTTTTTTAATATCCCATATTTAAAGGTATGTTGATTTACAATTTCTTTTGAGTTCAAATTAGCTTTCCACCTTCCATTAATTATTTCCTCAATTCTATAATTCTAATTGAGCTCATGATGGTTATCAATTTCAAGAAATTTGTAGGCATACACTTCTTCCAAGTTGTTTTTATCATATACAAAATTACCATTTGTGATATTTTTGGATTTAATTATCATGACTTTGTTTTTGTGAGTATGAATAGTCATATCCATGTTGGAATAAAAATCTTGGAGGATTCTTAGTTGTTTGTCAAGATTGGAAGGAATCCTTGCTAGAAGAACAATATCATCATCATAAAGAAGAAGAGTGATGACTATAATAGTGAGAGTTAGGCCAACATGACATGTTTCCTCCCAACCCTCTTCTAACTTATTAATGCATATGCCAAAAAGGGTAGGGGGTAGTGGAAACCCTTCCTTGACTATGATATTGCAATTAATTTCTTTGAACCAGCCCTTAGTAGTATTAAACTTGGCAATAACATTCTCATTCAACGTTGTCACAATAACCTAAACTCAAAAGGAACCTTTATCTCTTCCATTGTCTTCAAAATGTTTGTCCCACGAATGATGTTAAAAGATTTTCTAATGTCGACAGAAAAAACATAGGAGATCAATTTTATTATTGCAACATTCCTCCACAATGACCCTAAGAGTAACAAGGTGATCCATAGTTGAATGATATCTCCTAAATCTGGTTGGCCTTTAACTCCATTTTCATGGCTTTTTAGCCAAATACTAATCTTCTTTTCCAAAATAATTTTGTACAACTTGGCTAAAATAAGGCTCATAAAAAAAGCCCTATAATTAGAGGGAATATTTTTATCCCTACTTCAAAAAATAGGTACAATGAACTGTGTCCATGGTCT
>APFE031309335.1:0-23159 GCA_000404065.3 Pinus taeda | reverse complement strand
GATGTTTGTAGGGTCATAACCTACTTTGATCATCAAGTCCTCCAAATCTTTGATCCTGGTACCTTTGGCAAGTGCATATACCTTTTCCATCTTCAATTGTGATTGAACATTGGCTAATGTAACATGAAATTTAGACAAACTCATAGCAGTGTTAGTGACAGTGGAAAAAATCATTTGCCCAGTCAACTTGTGCATCTCCATTTGGTCAATGGATGTATGTATTTCACATCAAATTCAAATGATGTTTTCTTATAGTCTGATGTTGCCTTGGGCTAGGGAATCTATGGTTGGAAGAATTCCATTTGTATTTTATCTTTCTCTAAATCAAAGGCTCACAACAACCTACTTTGAGAACTGGAAGTCTGCTTCCAGAACTGATTGTATGTGTTGATCTTCAAGGCCTCATTCCTCACTTTAATTTCCTTAAAAATGTCAATTATACTCTTTTCTATCTCCCTTATGGTAGATGTGCTGGTCTGCATAACTTGCTACTGATCTTGTGACACTGTGGAGGTAGTGGGAGAGAGTGTGTTCTGATCACCCACTAATGAGGAAACAAATGGCTCGTTAGTTGTGATAATATTCTCCTGCTCTGAATGCTTGCTTAGGCTTAGTTTAGAATTGAGCTTGGCCTTCTTTCTGTACATGATTTTGAAGCCTTCATTGAAAATCTCAGTCCCTAAAGGTAACTCTTCTTCCCTGCTTCTCTTTGTTGTTTTCTCTTGTGTGATAGGAGTATGTACTATGGAGGATGATACCAACTGCTCCTTGGCTTCTTCTAGGGTGTTCTCAGTCCATTCTAGCTAGTTTTTATACTTTTCTATCTCTGGTCTGGCTATGTGAAAATAAGTAGTATATTTATTCTCTACCCTTAACTTAGAAATGACCCCTAATGGATCATATGACTAGGTGAAACTAAGGCTGAACTGCATTTCTTTCAGTAGCTTATTTGCTTCTTCCCTTGCTTCCATACTGTTGCAAATGAAAGGCCCTATTTGTGTTTTGATTTTGAATTGGGACTTCTTCTTGGCAGCGACAAAGTGAATCTTATCCTTATTGATCATTTTCCTTATGTACTTTAGAGAAAAAAATCCTTATTGGGAGGAATTTTGGTAGTTTGTAAGGGGCAAGCTCATAGCCAAATACCCTCAGAACTATGTAATTCTGATAAACGTACCAATCCCCTGTCTAGACTTGTTTGATAGCTAAAAACTTTCCTAATTTCTTCACTAATTCTTGGCTTTGTCCTGCTACTTAGGAGATCGAGTTTTGGATGTAAAAACATCTCTATGAACTATTTGTATGAAAAGTCCTTTTGTTCCTTTATCACCAATGTAGTCCAGAAGACGACTGATTGTTGATTTCGTTCTTCATCCAGCTTTTGCAAAGCGATCTTGAGGTTGTCTCCCGGAAAATATAAAAAGCATATAAACTAACACAGAAGCATATTTGAATACTTCCTCAGTTTGTAATTTGATAAACTACTCATGGATAGAATTTGCAAGAAATTGGCTAAAATTAAACATGATGGAAGGCTTGGAATCTGCAGAGAAAATGGAAAGAAAACCTATAATTGCCTCATCAACCCATTGATCTGGGTAATAGACAAGGGGGTAGGAGATGAGTATGATAATTTTCATGGATCTCTCAAGGAAAATGGAGGATGGATATGGAGGATTTTTCTTGGGTAATGAGGCATCTTCAGTCAAGAAAGGCTCAAGGCTTTTGGCTCTTTTAGAAAAGTCTAGTTTCTTATACAATTTAACAAGTGCTTCATGGGAAAAAGGAGTTGCATTCTCTACTGTAGGGGGTTGCATCATTTGGTATATAGCTTGAGGAGTGATAGTGAACAAAATTTCTCTAGTGGGGGAAATAATATCTCTTTGGCTTGGAAAATAACATGCATGACACTTCCTAACAAATTCTGGGGTGCTGTGGGTACGGGGAAAAATATAGTGGGGCAAATTAGACTACCACAGTGGGATATCATCATATTTATCTATATATTTGTCCTCGAGCCAGCAATACATCTCAAAAAGGTCAAATTCACAGAGAGTTTCATGGATCTTGTAGTCTTTGTTTGCCAAAGGGATGTGGTGAAAATCAATGGGAGGGTGGATCAGAGGACTGACAAGCTCTTCTGGTCCTTTGTCTTTTGGAGGCATGATTGGATAAATCTAAGGATAGTGGTGATAACTGGATTATAGGCTTACAGTATGCAAAGTGGACTTGGGATTTGTAGACAAAAACAAAGGTAATGGTTTGAAATTTAGTTGACTGGCAATGTCCCTGGCCTGGTGAAGTTTTTGTAGTTCGGGCTGGTACACCTGTAACGGAGCAATAACAGTGGCAGTGTATGAACTGAGTAATCAGTTAATGAGCAAAGGGAGATATTTAATAATGTTATGGGATTTCCCATTGATGATGGCGTGGGTCCATTGGATTAACAATTAAACCATTTAATTGTTTAATGACTTTATTTTGGAGGGAGCGGATGTGATTGGAAAGATCAACATGAAGATGACGTGTTGAAGGGTGAGTGGCCAGAGCACAATAGATAGAGGACTGGTATCGGGAGGCAGAGAAACTGCTTTTCAGAGGGGGGGGGAGAGAGAAGAGGAGGACAGGTTTAAAAATGGAATTTACTCAAAGTGAAGAGAAGGGTAGCAAATAACACTTGATAGTAGATAGTAATAGATAAGATAGGCGCAAGGTTTAAACAAATAAACTGACACATATTACAAACCCCACCCACCAACCCCCACCACCCACCCCACCCCCCCCCCCCCCACCCCCCTCCCCACCCTTGATGGTAAAGTTCATATGGTGAGGGGGGGCCAAAACGAACTGTGGGCTGTCAGATGTTGGGAGGTGGTCACATATGAGGGGAGAAGTGGCGGGATGTTAATGTGATGTGACGGGGTATATGGTGGGGTTGGGAAATATATTTAATGCATGACGAGGAATGGTTGGAGTGTATGGTGGGTAATGAAACTTAGGAATAGGGGAGTGGACAAATATATGAGCAGAGGAGTGAATTGGGGTGTTAAAAATTAGGAATAGGGGATTAATATACCAAAAATTTATTGATATATTAAACTTAAGAGTAAAAATTTAATCCTTCACCTTTTTCTTCTACACATGAAAATAATATTTGACATTTTACTTTAGGATAAAATCTTCTTTTTTTTCCTCTAACTACCATAGTCCTTCTACCTACCCTTTGCATTTCCATTCTTTTACTAAGCTAACATTTTCTCTTCTTGCTTTGTAGGGTGCACTTAAACTAGCAGACCCAAATCATTTTTCTTTCATTAAAATCTACCTTATCCTATGACTTATTTCACCATTGACTTAGTTTAAATTGTTGAGTCAATTTTATTTCTACCTAGCTACTCATTCACTAAGATTAAACTGTTTTGTAAATCTTCATTCACTAACCTATGAATAGAAATTTAAATGTGTTAATCATGATTAAAATGTATGATTTGAACATAATTCTAGTCATTGTGGCATTCAAAACAATTTTCACACAACCCTATTTGATAATGAATTAAAATAACTAACTTATCAGTAGTGGCACTTAGACTTGCAACACTTTCAGTGTTATTTTATATTTTTTCTTTTGTCGGGTTCATAATTCCTTTTTTCTTGTTTTTTTTTTTTTTAACATACCCTCTTTTCATTTTATTTTTTCATATTTTTGGAAATCATTTGAATATTGAAAATATGTACAATATGAAATTACAAATACAAAATACTCAACAGCTTGAGATCCTATAATTTATAGGACCCTAACAGGTATCAAGAGTCTTTGAGGATGAGTCCATTTGAGGCATTGTATGGGAGGATTTGTAATACTCCCATAAGTTGGAGTGATCCAGTGAATAGGTTATTGAATGGACCAGGCGTGTGTAAAGATGCAATAGGAAATACAGGTAATCAAGAATAATATGAAGGAATGACAGGATAGATAAAAGAGTTATGTAGATCAAAACAAGATGTTTATGGAGTTTCAGGTTGGGGAAAAATGTACCTGCGCATCAATCCTAAGAAGACATCCTTGAGGATTAGATCATGTGCAAAACTGACACATCAGTTTTATAGAACTTTCAAGATTCTTGAGAGGATTGTACAAGTAGCCTATTGACTTGCACTACCTCTGACAGTGAAAGTAAATGATGTTTTCCATGTGTCATTACTTAAGAAATATGTTAAATATGTTGATCATATGAATGAATGGTCTGTATTACAGGGGGAACCAGAAGTAGAATTCTAGTTGGAACCTTAGTGCATTTTGTAGAGAAAGATGCTCATGCTTCAGAATCGAGAAATTGTGTAGGTTAGAGTGCAATGGAATAAATTTGGGCTTGATGAAGCTACACAAGAGATGGCTGATCATATGTGGGCTATGTATCCTTCCCTGTTCATTTTTTGAGCACATGTTTTTGGCATATGTTTTGGTGTGATGTTTTGGTATGTGTTTATGGATGTAAATAATGCCATGAGATGTCTTATAAAGATCTAATAAGCGGTATGGGTGTCATGTCATTATGGTTTTCATGTTGTTATGTTTCTCATGTTGGTTTGCTTCTCATGAGGATGATCATTGTAAACACTGCAACAAGATAAGTTATAAATCTACCTGGGCAGTATGTTTTGCTTTTTAGTAGTTTTGCTGGTTGTAGGTGTCATTGAACGCTGAGGATGGTGTTACCTCAAGGGGGAGGGTTCTATAACAACCCTAGTTAAAAGTCCATGTAATAAAGTTAATAAAGGAAAATGATCACCAAGGTCATGGGACATGTATTCCAAGAAGAATGTTGGGAAAAAACATAACATGTATTCCAAGCAGAATGTTGGGAAAACACATAGTGATGGGGATCACTTGTGATTAATTAATGGCTATGGAAATTGGCAAAGGCAATGGAAAAGGCTTTGGAAAGGAAAAGTGGCATTAATTGACATTTAATTTATGAAAATAATGGAAAATAGGAGAAAATGGAGGTGAAAGGTCACAAGTTACATGTGAGGATGAAAATGAAGGAAAATAATGGAAAATTGAAGAAAACAAAGGCATCATTAATTAAAAAGCTTATGAGGATCAATTTCTAGGTTTTGTCAGTTCAACTTTTTGTCGGTTCAGTTTTAGAGCTCTCATTTTTTACTCTCTCTCTCTCTCAAACTCATGGACACTTAGATTTTTCTTGTAGCACTCTTGGAGAAGTGTGACATTCTTGGAATTTGGAGAAAGGAGGAAAAGGAAGAGAAAGAAAGTGCAAGAGGACATCGAGATCAACAACCTCAACGGGTTTTGCTTGCATGTACCGACTTGCATGTATGATTTCCTTGCTAGTTTTGGTATGCATGGAACATGCATGTGGTTTCTTGGTTATGATTTGTTATTGGCATGGAATATTTTCTAGTTTGACAGTGGATTTTCGTAGCCTTTCCATTTCCTGGATAACTATGGTGTTGTGGGCATCTTTTCTTTTGTTTTGTAGTTGGTTCTCATGTTCCTTATGGCTGTGGGTTGAGTTACTAGTTCCTGTAATCCTTGGTTGGATAAACACTCTAGAATCCCTTAGTCGGTGAAGTTACTAGTCCTAGAAGCCATAATTGGACAAACGTACTAGAATCACGACAACAACTGTGGGTTGAGTTACTAGTCCTAGAAGCCCTGGCTGGAACAAATGATCTGGAGCCCTAGACAACTTCGGTAGAGATCAATGTGTTGATGGTTAGTGATGTATGACCATGAGTTGGAATTGGTTGTGGGTTGAGGTGGCCTCGCCTCTGGAAGCCCTGGTTTTGTTTTGTTTGATTTGTTCCAGGAGATCCCACATTCATGCTTGGAATATGGCATGGGGGTGATTGGTTGAAAGAAAGATTTGGTTCAGCCAATCTATGGTTGGTTGGTACATGGAAGTCCCTACCTAGTTGCATTTTTCATATGTTAATAAGAGATCCTTTCATCTTGTATTTGATCGGTAACTATACTTTCTCATATGTGGTTTTTATGGCTGTTATATCTTTGTTATTTCTATTGAATATATAATGGTTAAGAGGATGTTTTATGACATTCTTGATGTATGGATCTCATCATTAGAAAATGAAATAGCAATGAATATATGAGCTAATAGATGATAAAGTAACTATTATGATAAGGCATCAATGCTTCCTTATGAATCTTAGATAAGTATGAGACTTCTATGCTAAGATATGTTGTTATGACCTGTAGATTATGTACTTGTGATATGTTTGATGAAATGGCTGTCATGGCTAGTAGGTGTCCAATCAATTAATTGATCAAATATTTGCATTAGTAATATTATTTCAATGCTATTCATCATTTCTGAAGGTTTCATTAAGTTTGGGCAGTGGCCTAAGACCTAGCCCTAAAAAAGTGGCACATAATCTAGGGTTCCTGGCTTAGAACTAGTTGAAAAAGTACACAATTGTTGGAATGCCTTACTGCGAGAGCATTTGGAAGGCCTCAGTTGCATGCATGGCTTGTCATGGGAGCAGATGAGGGTCCAAATCAGTGAAATGTCTAGTTTTCTTAGGGAGTGGTCACCTGGAAAGGTTGGTTAACTCTTGAAGGTTCTGTAGCATGTGTGGAAGTTCAAAATGGTTTTGTTTTGTTGGTTCCACTTTCTTAATTGTACATGAGGAGTTGAATCACATCATAGTAGCCTCTCATCACATGTTTATCCTATCAGATCGGTTAACTTGGGTAAATGTGGGAGGAGAGTGTTACATAAGGAGTTAGATGAACACCATAAATGATAGGTCATAACATGAGTGGATAGGTCTTCTTCAGGATTTCCATTGAATTTTGGGATATCGCTCGAGAATTTGGTAGGAATGGTTGACTAGTGAGGAGAATGACAAATAGGATCATTCATCAGTAGGGTTAAATTGGGTAACTCAAGGGTCACAAAAAATGACAACTGCGTATTAAATTCCAATGGAAAATATCCTGGGTATGATGGAATGGGTTGAGAAACAAGTATCTACTTTCCAGGATAAGGATGATTTTGATAACTAGGATAAACATAGGTAGGCTATCTAGTTCCTTGATAACCTTGAAAAGGTTGAAATGAATGTTTTTTAATTTGTTGTCCTTGATAAGGCATTTGTTGAATAATATTCTGACCAACAACAATTTGTGGGATACTTTGGAACGAATGCCCAGAGGGATTTTGCATCATCTCCACATTAGGTTGACTTGTTGGTACTTGGGTCATACCATATACAAGTTAATTTAAATACATCTGAGGGATAGAATGACCAAGTGGTGGGGTTTGAAATGCACCCCAAAGAGTATGGGTAGGTGGGATTTTAGAGATCCTAGATATCAGTAGAATAGGTTGTGTTTGAAGTGTGGCTTGGACAGGTTGACTTACTTGAGATAAAACTTGGGTAGGCTGAGGCATGGATTAGATGGGTTGGTAAGGAGGAACCTTGGGTGTGACCTAGGTAGGTTAAGAAGTGGGAAGTTGAATCAAACCCAAACCAAGCTGAACAAGCAACATATGATTCCAAGGATTAGAATCTATTCTCAGGAATGGAGGACTTGAATAGGATGAAGCACCCATTTGTGACATTTAATCAGGAGATGGAGACATGGAAATAACAGGTTACCCCTACTAGGGGATAAGGATAATATGGAGGTATCTTCCCCCCAGGAGGAGAGTACTCAATGTAGGATGAAGTAGATTGTTGTATATGTCCCAATCCACTAATACATGAGCCATATTACTTCTCCAAATAAGGTTGGGGTGTAACAGGTTGGATACGTTGTAAGGTGCTCATCAAAGAGGTACCAGTTGGAATTTGAAATGAAGATGGTAAGGGAGAAGTCCATGGACTAGTCGATGGACCAGAAAAGGTTCCAGATAATGATTGGTAGTTAGGTGGAACTAGAAGGCCACCACACAAATGGGTGTCTAGTGAAGTCACAAACATGGAGGTAGTTACAACTTCATTTAACTCACTCATGATAGTAGATACTCATTAAGAATCCATCATTGACTTAGTCATGGTTAAACTTCCCAAAGAAGTTTGTTGAGGGAAACTCAAATATGAGTAGAAACGAGGCGTGCTAGGTAAATTAGCTTGTATTAGAGTGTGAGGAGTAAGGAAATTATGGGATTGATAAAGAGGAGTACCTCTTAAATGAATAGGAGAGGAAGGTCGAGACTCTTCTTCAGTAATTTCCTCAACACTATAGAGGCTAGGTGGAATTTATTCTCCATCAAGACTGGAATGTATAGGTTGTGGCTGAGTCAAAGGCATCAAAAGAGAGGAACAAAGCCTTGAAGTGATAGGCTCAGTTAACTAAGGCTCCTTAGGTTGTAATGTATCTAAATCAGGAAATTTAGGTTCGATGACCTAAAGTAATGAAGGTTCAAGGGCTTAAATTTCAATTATGTTAGACTCAGTAGCCGGTAAAGATGTAATTTCATGGTCAGTACTTCTAGGAAGTAATGATTTTGTTTGGTCAATTTCATATGTAGTTATAGAAGGGGAAGCTTATGAAGTACTAGTTTTGGTAGTTTCCATTTTTTTATTCTTTCAACGACGAGGTGTTGCCTCAAGAGATAGAGGAGGAAATTTTTGTATTCTACATGAACAATGGGGTTTTTAAGGGTGTGATTCTTTTGAACCTCAAAATTACCTTCCCATTGACATTTGTTCTCACCTTTTTCTCTTGTTTTCTCATAAGACTATAGATTCAATCAATCATAAATGCTAGGTTTTGTCTTAGGAAAGCATTGAAATGAATGATCACCATATTATATTTTCATGTTCTTGCTATTTTAATAGATTTTTGTAAATTAGCTACAAAACACAACCTATTCTACAGCTAACTGTGGGTTCTATAGCTACTCTCATGGTTTGGAAGGTTACAGGTGTCAAATGAAGAACTGGGCCACATGTGCCTTTCTAGAATCATCTCCACATGGATTCTATCCTACCCACTCAGTCCAGATCGACAAAAAAGTATGCCTAAATTCATGGTCAAAGATGGGGTCAAATATGTTATCTAGTAGCAGTAGGACTCTTGATTTGATCCTTCGTAGCTAATCAAGAGTCTAACAATTATGTTGAGGAGTTAATTCAGATTAAGCCACCTGTAGCTAATCAAAATTTGAGGAGTTAATGCAGATTAATCCACCTGTAGCTGATCAGAAGATAAACAATCCGATTATAATTCGAATTAAGCCACTTGTAGCATGTTTTTCTTATAATCAATCATGAATGATTTGGATTAGCCACCTGTAGCAAGATTTTATATTAAACAATTATGTTATTTTCCTATAAATATTAGTTGAATGAAACCGAGAAGTAGTTAGAGGCTAGAAGGAATTACAACCTTTTGTTAATACTCTGTATTCAGACTTCATTTTGTTCATAATACAAGCTCTGTTTTGTCAATGGTGGTTTAAATGTGCATCATTAACTAGCTAGCATCTGACCACATCAGTTGCAGTTGGCCCCTACATTGAAGGAGGTTTTTCACCTGTTATTTTCAGTTTCCTTTCTATTACTATCTTTTCTACAAGCTTGTTTTCTCTAATCATATTTCATTTTAGTTTGTAAGTAATAGTGTAAGGATAAAATCACAACTGTGTAGTCTTGTTCTTCGAAGATATTGTATGAAAAATGATTGAATGAAGAATCAAGTAATAAGAATACACAATTTAGTTTCTTATTGTTTTGTTACTCATTTTCTTAGCATAGAATTGTCAATTAGCTATATTAATATATGTTCTCAAAACCATTCCAAAATGATGATAATTCTAACTTAAATGGTTAAATATCTAATTCATGCAGTGATTGAGCTTACTCAGTACATTGTTAGTTTTACATGCTGTTATCTTTTCTTTTCTGCTTTTAGGTCATTACTTAGTTGCATCACTTGACATTCGAAAAAATCATTTCAAGAAGATTGATTCTATCATATTCCAAAATTGAATGGTTGAATGGCTAAATGAATGCAATTACTGAATTACCTTCTGCATCAGTACCACTTTTGGTTTTAAGAATTATATCCATGGATTAGGACTAAATGGTAAGATAAGGTAGATGCATTGTTTTTATTGTTAGGTTTTAACTAGTTAAAAGGTTCTTAGTTCATTTTTAGGAGATTATACTAACTTAGGAACCTTTCCCTTCCTTTAAAACTCATTAGATCCATGTAAATCTCTCATATATTGTATATTCTTAGACATCAAAGCATAGAAAACCCCAAAACAAACATAAAAATACAAAACAATGAAGTTATAGAAAAGCTAACTAAGCACATATAGTGCATCACACTTCATCAATATGCAAACCTTGCTTGATAATTCATGCAAGCAATTTAGGACACTAAATTGATTAAACATTTTGGCACCGTTGCCGAGGAAGTATAATTAGGTAACCTCATCTCTTACATTAAAAAAAATGATATGCGTAGAGAAAGAGACTCTAAGGTTAGATTCATAGCTCGAGGCAGGAGTTCATTTCCTACAACACCACCTACTCCACCAAGAATAAGAAGAAATATACCTCCATCTCAAGCTCATATTCCTAGCCATAGACCTCCTAAAGTTTTAAGGTCAGTTCAATCAAGAGGACATCCTACTTCATCTACTGAGGCAGTCCTAGAGGAAGAAAATCTTGGATCTCCAATAGAAGGAGTAGCCTTTTCACCTCTACAGGAGAACAAATTGTAGTTGAAGAATTAAGAATACCTAGTGGAGAAGAAGAAGTAGAACCTTTATTCCACATACCTTTGATAGAGGAACCAAAGGAAGAGCAATTAACCTTGCAAGTTGAATCTTACATTAACTCTGAAGAAACTATAATGGCAGAAGAAGGAGAGGATGGAGAATTTTCACTATTTATAGGAGGAGGAGGTAGAGGAAATAACGGAGAAGGTAGAGGAAATAATGGAAGAGGTAGAGGAAATAGGGAAGTTGATAATTATTTTGGATTCCCTATAGTTGATGAAGAAACAAATGTCACAATGAAAAATGTCTCACCTTCTGTCCTCCCAAATTTTCATGGATTAAAATGTGAAGACACTGAAACCTTCTTATTTGAATTTGAAGTCTTGTACAGAACTTATGATTATTTACAAGACTCTCAAAAGCTAAAATTGTTTCCTTCAACATTAAAAAGATCTGCTTTAAAATGGTTCATGGGATTGGTCACTCAGTCTATTAGAACATGGAATGACATGAAGAAAGTGTTTTTGGATAGGTATTTGGATTATTGCATGCCTATCAATCACAAGGATGAAGTGTTCAAAATGATGTAAAGAGAGGATGGAAATTTGGGGGATTTAATTGAGAGATTAAACTATAACTTAAAAAGAGTAAAATGGATAACTTAGATCAAGATACTTTGAAAGATCTTTTGTTAAAAGCCATTAGAGATGAGTGGATAGATATCCTTAACATGATGGGGAAGGGAGATATCTCTCAACTCCCATTAAGTGACATTGGAGAATTATGTGTTCATCTCTCAAGAGGAAAATCCAAAATAGGGAAAGATCCAAGAGATCCTTCTCTTGTTAGGGTGAATAAATCTACAACTGGATCAGTGAGTAGGGAAGAAATTGGAAACATGCTTGATGAATTTAAACTAGATATTCTAGGGAGCATTAGTGAACAAATAGACACCCTTAAGTTACAAAACAAGCAGAAAGTCGAGACTGATGCTCTGGCTATTTTCTGTCCTAGATGCAGAAAGAAGCACACTTTAAGAGAATGCCTTTTGGATGCAAAAGTCATAGAGACTTGTGCGATTTGTTCAAAAACCCATGAGACCAAAAGTTGTCCTTCATTCCCTGGTCTTAAGGTTATTCTTCAAGAGGAAAAAATTTGAAATCCAATAGAATCTCTTTGCTTTGTCTCTAGAAGACCTTGGCAAAGACAACAATCGTAAATCCCTTTGATTGGTGAAAGATCCCATTGACCCTAAAGACATGAATGGTGTATACTTGATCCCTTGTTCTTGTGGGACCCCCTATATCGGGGAAACATGGCACTCCATCCATCAAAGGATCAATGAACATACAGCTAACCTAAGACATGGGAGAACCAAGTCTTCACCATTAGCAGAGCATGTAGAAAAGACCAAACATCATGTTTGTATAGAGGAGGCCAAGGTTATTGCCAAGGTTGTGCAGTTCCATCACCGTAAATTCAGGGAAGCTATTGAAATTGAAAGAAGGCCTAACAATCTCAATAGAGATGATGATTGGAAGATCAGTAGCTACTGGATCCCTACCCTTTCTTATTAGTCTTGCCTTCCTTCCCCCCAACCACCCCGCCCGCACCGCCAACCTCCCCCCCCACTTTTCTAGCTTTCGAGGTTTCCCTTGAATTTCCCGGATCCTTTTCGTTTGAGTTGTGCCTTTTCCTTCCTCCTAGGGTTTCTCCTTTGGTTTAGTGTTTTTCTAATGGTCTTGTTCTTGGCCTTCTTATTTGTTGCTAATTCTATTTATTTTTTCCTTGCTTGTACTATTAGATGGCTTTTTTGTATATTTATTATTAAGCTTTTACCTTTACCCAAAAAAAAAACTCAAATAAATAGAAAATAAATAGAAAATTTAACCAGTATTCAATAATAATTTATTAATGCCATTTAAATCAATATTATTAGAATCCCCTTTACTTATCCATAGTGATTTAAATAAATTAATTAAATAAGTTGATTTAATAACAAAAGAATAATATATAATAAAATTAAAATATAGAATAACATTCTTGTCCCTAGTAATTTAAATTGATTAAAAAAAAGGGGGGAATTAAATAAATTAATAACCAAAGAATAATATATAAACAAAATAAAATGGAAATTACATTCTAATATATTAATATATTATAATATATAAAATTATTTATTAGGAAGAAAATTTAGTTACTATAATTATAATATTATTTTTTATTACCTTTTGACATTTTAACATTATAATATTATCTAGCCGATTTTTTATGTAGTCGTTGATGGTCAACCTAGTGAACCTAGCCGTTGGGAAGATTTGCTCTCCCTATTTAATATGCAACCATTCTGAATACATTGATTGACTTAGGAGCAACAATAAACATCATGAGAAAACAAACCATGGAACAACTCAAACTTCCCAATCTTCTTTATAATGCTACATTACTGCAATTGGCAGATAGATCTGTAATCAAAACAGATGGTGTGTTAGAAGATATTTCAGTGCCCTTAGACTCTTGGGAGTACCCTATTGATTTTATGATCCTAACCCCAAAGAGAAATCTAGGAGGACATCCACTTATATTAGGAAGACCTTGGCTAGCTACAATTGATGCTTTCATTAGCTATAGATTTGGTGATATGTATATCTCTAATGGTAATTCAACTAAGAAATTCACTCTATATCGTCCAGCAATAACAATCATAGAGATAGATGATAAAGAATGGATTGATGATGAAAATGAGATTCAACCTCTCTTTACTATTTCAACCATTAGTGAAGATAGTTAAATCTTAAATACAATGGAAAATTTTGAATCATCTCCAGAATATGAACATGATCAATTTCAAGAAAAATACAATATTGAATATTTGTCATCTAGGAAGATGTATCTTTATTCCATGGAATAATTTGGTAGCTCTACAGTTGATATCTTTCTAGGGAAAACATTGAACATAAACAATAACTTGGAAAAATTACAATAGGAAAAGCTAATCAAAACTTTACAATAACATTCTTCTGCATATGCATGGGAATACACTGGCATGAAAGGAATTAGTACTAAGACTTGTATACATCACATCTACATTGAGGAAAATTGTAAACCTATCAGACAACCTCAAAGAAGGATGAATCCAAATCTTAGGGAAATTGTGAAAGAAGAGTTGCAAAAATTGCTAAATGTAAACTTTATTTACCCAATTTCAAACAGTCAATGGGTTTCTCCTCTAGTGATTGTGCCTAAGAAGAATGGTAAATGGAGGGTATGCATTGATTATCGATAATTGAATAAAGCTACCCTGAAAGATCATTTTCCTTTGCCCTTTATAGACCAAGTGTTAGATACATTAGCAGGTAAGAAGTACTTCTCATTTTTGGATGGTTTTAGTGGTTCTAATAAGATTCAGGTAGCACCTGAAGGTCAAGATAAAACCACATTCACCTGCCCATGGGGAACTTATGCCTTTTGGATTGTGCAATGCACCTGCAACATTCCAAAGAGAAGTACTAGGATTTTTTTCTGATTTAATACATGATTGTGTAGAGGTATATATGGATGAATTTACAGTTTATCGGAATAAATTTGAGGAAGCTTTAGAAAATTTGGAAAAAGTTCTTAAAAGATGTAAGGAAGAAAACCTTTCACTAAGCCATGAAAAATGTTTTATGATGTTTACAGAAGGGATTGTTTTAGGACATCACATTTAGGAGATGGAATTAAGGTTGATAAATCTAAAGTTGAAGTCATCTCGAAATTATCAATTCCAAGTTGTCAAAAGGATCTTAGAAGTTTTCTAGGATTCAAAGGATATTATAGAAGGTTTACAGAAAATTTCACTAAACTAGCACCACCACTCTTTAAATTTCCCACCAAAGATTATGAATTCAATTGGAATCTTGATTTCCAGTTGGCATTTGAGACTTTGAAAGCAAAATTTTTTGAGAAACCCATCTTAAGAGGTCTAAATTGGAAACTATCTTTTCATATTTCAATAGGTGCTTTAGATACAACTTTGTGAGCTATATTAGGACAAAAATATTTGATCCCTTTTGCCATCTATTACACAAGAAAGAATTTGACTCCCATTGAGTTAAATTACATTGTAACTGAAAAGGAATTCTTAGTTGTTGTTCATGATATCAACAAGTTTAGACATTATATAATAGGCTATGAAACCTTTGTTCAAACATATCACTCTGCAATTAGGTACTTAATGAATAAACCTATTACTAATGGCAGAGTTACAATATGGTTACTACTCCTACAAGAATTCAACGTTACTATTTTAGATAGACCTGTAAAACATTAAACAGTTGTTGATTTCTTGTCTAAAATTAAAAATATCAAAGATGACACTCTAGTTGAAGATAAATTTCCTGATGAATATCTTTTTGTAGTAACTACTCAAACCCCTTGGTTTGCAGATATTGCTAATTACTTAGTCACAAGAAAATTATCTTCACATTTGTTTATTAAGGAGAAAAGAAAAATCATTCAAACAAGTGCAAGTTACTCATGGATTACCAATGAATTGTATAAAACAGGTCCAGATCTCATGATCAGAAGATGTGTTCGAGAAGATGAAATGCCTGAAATTCTTAAGGCATGTCATGATGAACCTTGTGGTGGACACTTTGCTAAGAAGAGGTGAACCTATAAAATCCTTCATCTAGGATATTATTAGCCCTCCATCTTCAAAGATGCCAAAGAATATGCCAAAAGGTGTGACAACTACCAAAGGGTGGCGAAACCTGCTCCTTCAGATGAAATGCCACTACAAACTCAGGTAATCATTGAACCTTTTGAAAAATGGGCCTTAGGTTTTGTTGGACCAATTAATCCTCCATCTAAACAAAAGAATTATATTTTGGTATGCATTGATTATGTCACCAAACGGATAGAGGCTAAAGCATTACCTTATTCTAATGAAAAATCTGTAGTTAATTTTCTTTTTGAGGACATCTTCACTCGTTTTGGTGTTCCAAGAGAAATAGTGACAGATCAAGGATCTCAATTTACATCTAAAATGGTGGAGAGACTTGTGGAAGAATACAATATAAAACATAGAAGGTATACTCCTTACCATCCATAAGCAAACAATCAAGTTGAATCTACCAATAAGGTGATTGAAGGAATTCTCACTAAGACTATACATCTACACAGAAGAGATTGGGCAGAAAGGCTTCCTGAAGTCTTATGGGCCTATAAAACTACATGGAGGAACACAACAAGATATACTCCCTATGAGCTTGTTTATGGGAAGCAAGTCCTATTCCCTATAGAGTTTCAAATTAGAACCTTCAAGATGGTAGTCTAATTGGGACTAGATTTATCAGAAGCACAGAAACATAGATTGAAGAAACTCAATGAGCTTGATGAAATCAGGCAAGATAAGTTTAGTCCAATAGCAAAGGGCTAAATGGTAGGAAAATTATATCAAGGAGAAAAAGTTTCAAGCAGGGGATTAGGCACTTTTGTTCGAATCAAAATTCAAAGATTTTCAAGGGAAGTTTCAGACTTATTGGCTTGGTCCATATGGGATTGAAGAAGTCTTTAATAATGGAGCAGTGAGGATAAGGAAAATAGATGAGAGAAAGGTACCTCTTCTTGTGAATGGTCATCGATTAAAGATATATCATAAGCCAATTTCAAGGGACGATTTTGTCAGAATTTTCCAAGATAACACTGAGATGAAGTTGCCAAAGAAGAATTATTTTTCTCCACTAACTTAGTTTTTCCTATTATATATATATATATTATATATATATTATATATATATATTGTATGTATGTATGTATTATATTTGTATATATTATATATATATATATATATATATATATCTATCTATGTATATATATCTATATATGTATATGTATATGTATATGTATATATATATATATATATATATATTATATATATATTATATATATATATATATATATATATATATATATATATATATATATATATATAATGTATTAGTCTGAAACCCAATTGTTCATTGGCTTACTTATACAGGAAATATAGGGTGAAAATAAGAGATTTCTGACATTCTATATTTCCTATTTTCTTTCTGTAATAAGTAGTGACATAAAGTTGCATTCATTTGTAGTTCCTAATCTACAAATTCATTTCACTTTATTTCATCTCACTTCACTTTCATTCCATTTCACTGTTATATTACATTTTCATTTCATTTTATTCCATTTTCATTTCATTTCACATTCATGTTCCATAGCCATATTTCATATTTATCATGTTTTGTAGCTAATTCCATTCTACAGCTAATTTGATTCTGCAGCCATTTATCATTCCGTAGCTCTGTTCCAAATAAATGATGATTGTAGGGAATTGAAGAATCTTGTTTCGAAGACTTATATGCTAAGAAGGGTATCTACGGATCAACATCAAAGAAAACAAAAAATAAAAAGGTTAAGTTCTAACAGGTAAAAGTGCAAAAAATTATTTTAATAGCAAGGTTAGAACATAGAGTATGTATAATATGTGCATTCATATATTTCCATGACAAATCATCATTTGAGTTGATTGCAATCTCTATCCTACTGCATATCTGCCACATCCTCCATACTCTGTCACATAACAGTCCATAATTAACTCCCTCATTATTTTTAATGGTCATGACTACGACGTGACATACTTGTGGCATCTACTTATTTCATGTAGACCCGCAATTCTTTTCACCATATTCACAGTCAGTCCATTTCATAAATCAGGAAGGGTAATTCTGAAGGTTGAGGAACTTTGTGTAGTAGAAGGTATGGGGCTCATTGTTAGATCAAAACTGGTAGGAGAAAAGTATATGGAAGGATACCCACAGCTCAAGGAAATGTTGCAGAAGGCTAGATGGCTCAAATTCATTGAAATTTTGATGGTTTTCATAAAGAAATCAAAAAATCCTTTGCTAGATCTTTTGATGGCACAAAGGTAGAAATTAGAGATATTAAGTTTACTGTAACTGAGTCATTCATAACTGAGGCTACAAAACTTCCAAGGCATGGTGAAATATGGTTCAAAAACAAGGAATTCCATAGTGAATCATGGAAAGTAATACTCAGGAACCTAGGTATGGATGTCTCTATTTTTAGAAAAGCAATTCCCATTTCAGCTATTAAAAGTAAGTGGAGGAACATGCTTTTGATATTACAAAAATTTATCACCTGCGAGGGGAGATTCAGTTGCATTATGTCTCCCATATCTGTTTACTGATTAATTTCATAGAAAATGGAGAAATCAATCTTCCTTTCTTCCTGCTAAATAGTTTAAGAAGAATGGCCTCAAATGTGCAAAAGAAAATGCAGTTCATAGATACAACCATGTACCATCATGCGTTGATAAAGATACTGATTGAGTTTCATTTAAAAGGCATAGGAGATACCTGGGGGGATTTCCTCATTAGAAATCATTTCCAAGAAGCACTAGAGTCACCCAAAGAAGATAATGTTAGAAGAAGCAGAAGAAAGAAGATTGGTTTAACTATTAAAGATAGACTTGAGTCTTCATTACAGAAAGATGATGAAAAATTAATATCTGAAGAATTGACAGAAATCAGGAAGCAAATAAGGGAAAAAGGAAAAATAAGAAAGGAGAAAAAGATCATGGAGGAGGAGAATTTAAGTCATCCACAACCTAGAAGAATCTCTAGACTCCAAGGTTATAAAACATCGTCAAAAGAGAAAGAGTTCATAAACTTAGAAGAGGAAACCCCAAAAACTCCTCTTGTTAACATCCCTTCTGCACACAGTCCTCAAAATTCTCTTGACCATCATTTTGAAGGTAGCCCAAGCAGAAGATCTCTAGGCATAGGCCCAGTGCAGCAAGAAATATATGATTATATAGAATCAATGGAGAAGAAAGTTGCCTCAATAAATCCAGAACCTTCTATCAATCCACAAGAACCTCTAATTGATTCTCTCAAATAATAAATTTAATAATTAGAGATATTGAACAGACATATCAAACATGAGAATGAAACCCTGAAGAAACAAAATAAATTGGACAAGGAAATTCATGATAATACCATTCTTCATCTAGGACTGTGGTATAATAAAAATAGGAAGTTGGAAAGAAAGAATAAAAGTCTGAACAGAACAATCATCAAAATCAAGTATAGGCTTCTTATGAGGAAACCCAAAATGACAATCACTTCAAGGAAGAGCAAAAGAAGGAAATTAGATGTACTAGCAGAAGGGTCTGAGAAAATACATTAGAGAAGAAGAACTCACATTTTTGGTAAATTGCATGAGGACATGCAATGATTTCGCAGTGAGGGTATGTTGAACCTCGGAATTACCTTCCCCTTCACATTTATTCTCACCTTTTTCTCTTGTTTTCTCATAATACTATAGATCTAATCAATGATAAATGCTAGGTTTTGTCTTAGGAAAGCATTAAAATGATCACCATATTATATTTTCATGTTCTTTCTATTTTAATAGATTTTTTCAAATTAGCTACAGAACACAGCCTATTCTATAGCTAACTATGGGTTCTGTAGCTACTCTCATGGTTTGGCAGGTTATAGGTGTCAAATGAAGAATTGGGCCACATGGGCATTTTCAAAATCATCTCCGCATGGATTCTATCCTACTCACTTGGTCCATATCGACAAAAAAAAAAAACATGCCTAAAGTCATGGTCAAAGATGGGGTCAAATACATTATCTAGTAGTAGTAGGACTCTTTATTTTCTCCTTCGTAGTTAATCAAGAGT
This sequence comes from Pinus taeda, assembly GCA_000404065.3. NCBI lineage: Eukaryota > Viridiplantae > Streptophyta > Pinopsida > Pinales > Pinaceae > Pinus > Pinus taeda. The sequence continues at coordinate 3,702 of APFE031309335.1, read as the reverse complement.
GTAATAGTTTTGTTGAGGAGTTAATTCATATTAAGCCACTTGTAACTGATCAGAAGTTGAGGAGTTAATGTGGATTAAGCCACCTATAGCTGATCATAAGATAAATAGTCTCATTACAATTCGAATTAATCCACTTGTAGCATGTTTTTCTTATAAACAATCATGATAGATTCTAATTAGCCACCTGTAGCAAGATTATCTCTTAGACAGTTATGTTATTTTCCTATAAATATCAGTTGAATGAAACCGAGAAGTAGTTAGAGGCTAGAAGGAATTAGAGGCTTTTGTTAATACTCTGTATTCAAACTTCATTTTGTTCATAATACAAACTTTGTTTCATCAATGTTGGTTTAAAAGTGCATCTTTAACTAGCTAGCATCTAACCACATTAGTTTTATAGGGCCCCTGCAATGAAGGAGGTTTTTCACTTGTTGTTTTCAGTTTAATTTCTATTATTTTGTTTTCTACAAGTCTATTTTCTCTAATTTTGTTTCATTTTAGTTTGTAACAATGGTGTAAGGCTAAAATCACAACTGTGTAGTCTTGTTCTTCTGATATATTGTATGAAAAATGACTGAATGAAGAATGAAGTAATAAGAATACGTAGTTTTTTAGTTTCTTACTATTTTGTTACTCATTTTCCTAGCATAGAACTGTCAATTAGTTGTATTAATAGATGTTCTCAAAACCATTTCAAAATTATGATAATTCTAACTTAAATGGTTAAATATCTAATTCATGCAGGGATTGAGCTTATTTAGTACATTGTTAATTTTACATGTTGTTATCTTTTCTTTTCTGTTTTCAGGTCATTACTTACTTGCATCACTTGACATTCCAAAAAATCATTTCAAGGAGATTGATTCTATCATATTCCAAAATTGAATGGTTGAATGGCTAAATGAATGCAATTACTGAATTACCTTCTGTATCAGTATCACTTTTGCTTTTAAGAATTAGATCCATGGATTAGGACTAAATGGTAGGATAAGGTAGATGCTCTATTTTTCTTGTTAGGTTCTAACTAGTTAAAAGGTTCTTGGTTCATTTTTAGGAGATTAGACTAACTTAGGAACCTTTCCTTTCCTTTAAAACTCATTAGATCCATGTAAATCTCTCATAGATTGTATATTCTTAGACATCAAAGAACAAAAACTCCCAAAACAAACTTAAAAATACAAAACATTGAAGTAAGAGAAAAGTTAACTAAGCACATATAGTGCATCACACTTCATCAGTCTACAAACCTTGGTTGATAATTCATGCAAGCAATTTAGGACACTAAATTGACTAAACACATTCCATGACAGATTAATAAATTTTAGAACTTTAAAAACAAAAAATAAAACAAAGGGGTAACTAGGGAGAAAAATATTACCAGCTCATTGTGAACTGTGAGATATCATTTCCAGTATGTGTAGGCAATCTCCTTGAATGTTGTGTTTGGTATATCAAAATGGACAAGGCGTCCAACCTGGTTATGATGGTGAGATAGTGATGGCCTGGGTGCAGGTGATATGGATAACCTCTCAAATCTCATAACAATTTCCTCAATATCAGCCCCAATTTCTCCCTCTGCTTCAATTTGCATATCAGTCATTAAACTGACAGCTTCATGGATTCCCTTCGATTGCCACAACCCTTGTAAATTGACAAACAGGGCTCTACTCCTATCGGAGCTATAATTCTAAAAGAATTACCCAAAACACTATCTGTGGGATTTTAGCGAGGAATTTATGCAATATACTATCGGCAGGTTTAATGCCCTTCCTCCTTCCCTTTTTTTCCGATGCGATAATTGACAATCACTATCGGCGATTTCTAAAGCCTAAACACTTGGTTCGTCTCCAAGTTTGCGATGCAACTGCCCTCGTGGACCCGATGCCTCTTTACACTCCTCTTTATAGCATTTCAGGTTCGTAATATTGGGGTTTCACAATATAGTAACCAATCGCTATCAGCAACCTCTCCAGGTTTGTGATGCGATTGGTTCTGCTGACCTGACGCCTTTCTCCGCCCTTCTTTATAATGTTTCGGCCCTGAAACATCAGAGTTTCACATTTCGGCAGCTCCAAAGGGTCTCTACTCCACTTTTATTTCTCCGATGCGATATTGGTCTGAACCCGATACGGGCATGAACCAATCTAATAATGTTTCGCGTCCGGAACAATGTTCCACTTAAAGAAATATCAGGAATCCTCCATGTAAATATAGTTGGCCACAAAACTTTTTAAAATAACTTAGGAAGCCTGTGTACGCCGAAATGAAAAGGAAAAGATCCTAAGCTTCAATCAAGCATCATGCAGGGAAATAAGGCAAATTCATCAACTTTCAACTCATAATGAAACAAGTTAGCCGATACGTGCATACAAATTTTCAATTAACAGAAGGCCATTAAATCAGATAAACAGAGAGAAAAGTTTTCAAGGAATAATGCTTTCGAGCACCACTCCCTCTGTGAGAGTCCCGTTGCCTCTTATTTATAATTAATTGATAAAATCTTCTCGAACCTTATCCTTTACAAAAGCATGCTTTACATAGAATGATTTAAAGTGTAAAGCTTTATTATAACTTATCCATCTGTAATATAATTAGCATGTTTTATTCTCAATTCTATCCTATCTTGAACTAAAAAAACATGGAAATTGCAGGCTAAAGGACCCCACTCCCTTGCTTGTAGATTTTTTTGGATTTTTGGAATATGTTTGAAGACTTTTCCCTCTGAGTCACATGCTCCTGCATCAGACTCTTGAGGACAAAATTCTTCATGGGCTCCTGTCCATGCGTTCATCTACAGAATTGCCTAGTTTTTGTAGGATGTCTTATGTAACCCAAGTAGCATTAGCGATCAGCTTTCCCTTCCATTTTACCAAATAATGGAAGTACTCTTATCCCCTTTTCTTCTTAAACACTTTCTTGTCCAGAATTCTTTCTGGCTGCAAATTCTTTGTTGTGGGTAATTGTTTTACCCAATCAATTTCTTGGGTCTCTTGATCTTGTGTTGTATCATCTGCAGTTCCACTCTCATACTTGTACAAGATTGAAACATTAAAAATTTGTGATATTCCAACATCATGGGGTAATTCAATCTCATAAGCATTTGCAAAGAATTTCCTCAATACTTTGCATGGTCCAATTTTCTTGAATTTCAATTTATTATACTCCCTCTTTGGAAATCTCTCCTTTTTGAGATGTGCTAAAACCAAATCCCAAAATTCAAAGTTCACCTCTCTTCTTCTCATGTCTGCTCTGGTTTTGTACTTGATGTTGCTATCTTGCAGCTGTTGCTTCACTTGCATGTATTTCCTACATTTTTGAAGCAAAGTCTTCACCCTCTGCACTTCTCATCTCTTCTTTTCCCAAGTTTCTTAATTCAGATATTCCTCTTGGATGCATTCCATAAAAAATATGGAATGGACTCTATCCTATGCTCCTATTCGGTGAATCATTATATGCATACTCAACTTGTGCTAATACTTGATCCTATTGCTTTGGATGTTCTATGTTGGTCGCTTTAATTGTTTCCCAATTCAAGCGCCACATAAATTATCAACCCGAGGAAGTCTTTTTATTTCAAAGGTAGTTTCGCGCTGTATGTGCTCAATTTCAAAAGCAAAAGAAATGTTGTAGTAAAGAAAGAACGCACAGTCATTAATTTCACTAATCTACTGATTCACACTCCATTTAATCAAAGCTGCAGCT